>OMLI01059067.1:4337-19668 GCA_900302605.1 Rondeletia loricata
CCCCCCCCCCACTTGTTTCAAGTGAAAAATGAGATTTTAAGACTCAAGTCTAGACTATGACATTTTAGCAGTGTACCACCATCAAAACTGGAAAGCACAATTTGAATACATGACGATTACATGGAGTTAGAGGTGTTTTCCAGCATCTCCATGTGTGTTGGCTTGTGTTGCTGTGTACCTGGGAGAGAAGCTGGCAGGAGACAGCAGCAGGCTTGGGCTGGCCAGCAGAGCTGCACTCCTCTTAGAGTGGGGGTGTTCTGGGGTGGTCAGAGCACGCTTCTGAGAGCCCTGCACACACACACACACACACACACACACACACACACACTATAAGGTTGTATTTCATTTTGCAATCAAACAAAAATAGGCTGCTTTTTAAAACTGTTTGAAAAAAGTAATCTTTTAAAATGGCCGCATTTGAGAATAATTTCAGATGTAGAATGAAAGAGTGGGCACACTTATCTGCTCCCAAGGTGCGTACATTTATTAACACCAATAAACAGGTGATGTTTCAAGTGTGCTGCTCTTCATCAGAAGATCTCTGGTATGGTCTGATGAAGAGCAGCATGCTTGAGACATCACCTGTATATTAGGTGTTAATACATTTACTCACATTGGGTGCAGACTCTTTTTCATTCTCTATGTTTTAGATGCTGTTCGGCACCCGTTGTTGAGGATTGGGATGTGTGTGTTGTGTTCTTGTCCTTTTCAATGAGTTCAGATGCAACACCGACAATTCCCCGTGAAGTCAAACTGAGAGCTTACCTTAGCAGGAGTAGAGTAGGAGTCTAGCAGACTCTCCTCCTCTTCCTCCGCTTTGATTCTGGACAAACTATGTCAGGGTTTATAACAGATAACCTAGCTTCAGAAAGGGCTGCTGCTGGACAGGTGTGTGTGTGTGTGTGTGTGTGTGGTGTGTTCACTGTGGAGGATACAAGTCCTGTAGTGAGTGGATGTCTCTGGTTCTGTTATGTGGTTCCTCTCTCTTGAAGCTTTGTTTGGATTTGCTCTTCTTGTTTAAAACCTGACAAACAGATGAGGACACACACACACACACACAGTAAATACACATTTGTGTCCTAGCCGATGAAGAGGACAGTGCATCTATTGGCAGTAGTGAGCCAAGGTGGAATCAACAATATTATTAGTAGCATAATCCAGATATCAAGTGATACTCTAACGGCTTCCTTCGGCCACTTCAAACAGCGGATTACTTCGAGGATAGCAATGAGACACAGGCACACTTTGAAATATTCAAATACAGTCAGTCTGTTATTGTCACCTCGTGTTCGAATTGGTCCAGGGTGTCCATGCTGAGTTTCAGTCCATTTTTGGTGGTGCTGAAGGCCACCCACTCCAGCACGATCTCATCGCCCTGTATCCTGTTACAGATACACTGCTCCAACACTGAGGAGAGAGGAGGTGGAAGGGAAGGAGATGAGGGAAAGAGGGAGATATGGTGTAATGTGAGCGGGTGACTACTAGCTGCAAATATAATAACTGACAAATCAATCAGACATGTACACTAAGGCAACGTAAATGTAATATTAAACTGGTGACTGGACCTAATATTGTAAATCAGAGGTGAAAAATAACTACAGTGACTAATTATAAGAGCAGTGCTGCTTGTTTTAAGTCTGACCTTTTAGTTTTACCTATCTTTGAGCAGTGTTGTTTTAGCCATATGAGTAAAGATTTCTCATTTAGAGGTAAATTATTAACTCCCAAATTTGATCCTAGCGTTGTTGATTTGAGTACCAAGGAAACACCCTCAAACCTGGAGGTAATGAACATCAAATTATTTAAAAGGAACCTCACAATAATATAGTCAGGTAGATGGGACTTGCACAAAATCATGATTTGCGTTGGAAATCGCCCATCTGCTTGGATCCTTCTTTAGTGAGTCTTACTTTTACTTGCATAATTTTTTAGGCAAACAGTCTTCTACTGGATTAAGATACAGCGTTATCGTTACTCACTCTTGTCCACCACGGACTCGTCATGGCAGGCTATGTCGAACACTTCCAGCTCCGACTTAATGCTTTCTACAGTGACCGACGCCATTGCTTTACGATATACGTTGTCTGTTGCGAGGAATCTGGACAAATCTGAACAATATCAAAATACATTTACTGTCCCTGTGCGCTTCATTTTGCCGCGAAAAAGCGCTGTCGTTGTTGGCGGCCGGAATTGACGTCTCAGCCAAAACAATGTAAAGCGGAAGTCCGCGCCACAAAAACAGGGACGCCACTGGTCAGTGGCGCCACCTAGTGGCCACTCTGAGAACATCTCTCTGGCTTTGCCCCATGCCCGTCGAACTGGTTAAACCCTCGGGCCAGTCTGGTTATCCCAGCAGAACTTGTTTCACACCTGTTATGTACCGTGAACTATTCTGGAAATAGAGTACAGTAGTTGTATTTAGATCAAATGTCTATCAAGGCTCTTGCCCTGGAGCTGTTCATATATATTTATGCTGTCTTTCAACCTCAGTAAAGTTCTGAGGGGTTTAACAAACAGGTCATTGATCACTTACATTTTACTATTCATATTTGCATTACGCCCTGTGTACATGCACATCTCTGCAGTCTTCTCAAAATGTGTATACTTTTTTGGGGATGGTACGACCATGTACATGGTATAAGTGTTTATTGTTTCTAAAACATTGTAATGCCCAAATAGACACACATTAGGCCACAGACCCTCATTTGATACGTTTTAATCCCTGGGACCCCATATGGGAAGATTTTTGCTGTTGATGATTTAGTATTTAATTGCATAACTGTCTACACTGTCAAACTCAAAAACCACCTTTTCAAAAAGGCCTACATTTGACTCCCACTGCCTCTCCAGAACTGAAATGCACACTCTTGTAACTTTTTTACCCTCATTTATCATCATTCAGCATCACTTTGTATCAAAGTATGTAATGTATTATGCATTTTATTTCCCCCTAGCTGCTGTAAAGTGTCGTTGAGTACTTTGTATCAATGTATGTAATTGTATGCATTATGTATTTTTATATTTATTCAAATTTCCCCTAGCTGTTGTAAAGTGTCTCAGAGTACTACAAAAAGTGCTGACAAATAAAATGTATTATTATTATTACACTGTATGTGGGGAGAGAATAGTGGTGAGAGTGAAACCTATGGTTAGAAGTCATTCTTAGAAATTCTCTAATTTGGATAATTTCTAGTGAATGAAATTCTGGTGAAATTAAACTATTGCTTATTTTGCTGGGGACCCCCTAGGTGTGCGCAAACTCCACTTTGGGGAGCACTGGTTTATTGTACTGTTTATACTGTGTAAAATCTCCAGCCTCTAGGTACATTGTGTCAGTTAATGTCCGTTTACTTTGCTGAATTCATGATATGAACACAAAAGGCCAAATATGAAGTACATGCATATGCAGCCACAGAGTAAACTAATTATTATTCTGAATTGGCTGGTTACCATTACCAGAGGGCTAAAGCCAGGGCTTCAGTTTTGCAACATCTTGTCGGTCTACAGATATGCTTCGTCAGCTGGGCGGCACTTTCAAATGAGTTTGAAAGTGAGCTTTCAAATGAGCTTTTTCAATCCCGTGTTCATTTTGTGTTAACCCTGTAAACCTTAGATTTCCCTGCTGCGGAAATGTGGCTACTGGATATAAAAACAGCTAATGAATGAATCTCTAAAAAGTCAATGAAGTTCAAAGATCAGTGGCAGCACAGTTCACTGTAGGAACACATGATGGAAAAAACATCACCATAGCATCATCTCAGACCCCAAAACTCAGTTCAGTGAAGATCTTTGTAGGAATGTTTCTCATCTTAGAGGTGTGCTAAAATCCATGTCTGTGAAACTGGTTATGACAATAAAAACAAATGTATTTGATCAAGTTTTAACAGACATTTCAATTGCTTACACATTTTCCACATACATCGACCCCACACCTTAAATTGCAACAATATTCACTCCAAAACAAAACTCCTTCAAAGAAAATGCAGGCATTCTCAGATTTCTTTCCTGGTGGGCTCATTACCATCAGGACGTTTTTCAATCTGTGGAAGTAATGAATGAACATAAAGTTAGATTTTGGTTAAGTTTGAAATCAAGAATTGCATTGCTGATGTAGTAACTGGTTGGTGACTGTGACCCATGATCAGCACTTGAACATCCCACTCACCTGTGCAGAGTAGCACCTGGCCCTGGGGACGAATTTCCACGATGTCACCCTCCTCAGCGATTCATGGAGGGATGCTGATAGTTCACGAGTGTCATGTACCTGGGATGCAGACATGTATGAATACTTAACTTAAAGTGATATTTCACTTTAGTAACACATGTTCACATTTTAGCACGAATAGCACATCTCAAGATGAGTTTATGAAACAGTCAACCAAGACTACTGGCTCCCCTGGCTATCTGCAGTGATGCTGCTCACTTGATTTTATTTTGAAAACCTAGTCCAAAAAGTCACACCCTGAACATGTATACTAACTGTATATGTGCAGTGCGACCAGGATAACATATTTTCTTTTCAACTTTTGAATTTGGCCTGTTTGCATAACAAGGCTAAGAATACCACATTATTTAATGTGAGTGGCTGACTGTTCATGAGCTCAAATCATATGTGTGTGTTAAAAATGTCCCACCCAAGTGAATCATCACTTTAGCTCTAGAATTAACTATAAATATGTAAGGATAGATTATATTCCTCTATTTATATTCCTAGTGTACCTTCATGCTGTCCAGACAGGCACTTCTGAAGTCCACGTTACTGCTGCAGCTCATAATACTGATAGCAGAGCTGAGCATCACCTCAAGGGCCGAGCACAGCTTCTCTTGGCCCTGGCATGGCACACAATTATATAAATTGTACATTATACAAAACCACACAATTAAACAGATTCCTACCCTGGCAGTTGGTGTGTGTGTGTGTGTGTGTTTGTGTGTCTCAGACTTGTCTTGCCTTGCTTCTCTGACTTTGGGCTTTCAGTGTGTTCTTTAGCTCAGTCTGCAGGGCTGTCGTCACTGCCTGCCTGTTGTTGTCCAGAATAGCCTCGAGGTGGCGCTCTAACAGCTCCTCTGTGGCTGCACAAGGTTCACAAACATCCATGTTGTCATTACTGTACATTGTAGGATGGGTACTAACATGGTCAAGAATATTGTTTTGTTGAGGCCATTGTTACGCCCAGAATATGGCGTACATAACTCTGGTCATTATGTTATGTAATTTGAAGTTATGTTTTCTTAGGCTGTGATTCCATCCACTTTGAGAGTATTGTACTGTGATATACTTCAGTATCAATCAACTGAGAGATCTACTTCTCTGCTGCTGGTGACAGTAACATACCACATGTAAGGCTCATTCTAGGAAATGCAGAAACCAAGTTAAATATGGATTTAGAAAATAATTTGAAATACTTCAACTTCCACCCAGCAAAGTAGAGAGTGCAGCTGTCTCTCACCCATAACATCAGCGAGCTGGGAGGTGAAGGGGTCACTCTGCTGCAGGAAGAGGAAAAGTGAGAGCCTCTGCTGCACGGGGGCAAGACTCCATTCTGGTTCTAGCTCCTCACAGTTTCCGTGCTCTACAGTGTATACAGTGCCACCGCTGTGCACAAGATCTGCAGAGGATATGTTAAAAATGATTTTTGCATAGTGAAATTCAGAAGAAAAAGGAGAAAAACATAACTACCATTTGTGATGACAAACTGCGAGTCTACTGGTTAAACCCACACGGGCATTGCATCGGGCTGTACCGCATGTACATAATACTGTGGTAATGGAAGGCATTGGGCTGGTTATTGTTATAACCACTGAATTTTATTTACCATTTTTTACAGCTATAGTATTATATCATCCTAATGATTTAACCTTCAATTCATAGATAATGTAATAATAGCTTTTCAAAATGTGTACCGTTTCAGTCCAGAGTAAACCAAACTTCTCTTATATACAAGATAGAGGATCTCATCTCAGGTAGCCAAGGACAGAGGAAGACAGTAATATGGGGCCCTTTTTTGTCTATATTATGTGAAGGAATGAATGAGCTGCATGTGATTTATGTGCAACTGGATGTTGCGTAATTTATGTGAAACAGATCTTATGATGCAAAACCAATTTCGGAGAAATCAAGCAAATACTATGACATTGCATTGCACCGTACAGTATGATACAACTATATTGCACAGTACCATATAATATTCTATCGCATGTACAACTCGGCATGATGATGCCTAACTAACACAACATACAGTATCTCTGGCAGAAGACCCCCCAAAATGTATTAAGACCATCTGAATGTATTCATCTTTTCCAGCAGTGGTTGCTGCCGACCTGTGAAGGAGGAGCAGCGAAGGCCCCGCAAGCCCAGTTCCTGACAGTCCAGGTAAGCAGGCAGGTGGTGGAGAAAGGCTGAGGGGCCTGGGACAGGCACGTTACTGGGGCTGTACACCAACACCTGGTCACATATGGAGTCAAGGAAGAGCGTGCGCTTGTGTGTGTCATTCTTCCATGATACAATCAGTAAAGGATATTTGTATGTGAGTGAGTTGGGTTGCCAGGTTGGGGTATTGCAGCACACAGGGGCTGAGTAGGGTGACTGGCTGGAGGCTGAGCTCCCCATACAGACCTCGGTCCATGGCTTCTGGGGGGATACTGAGTGGCAACCTGGCTCCAAGGACAGGGTGCCCTCCCTGACACCAGGCTCCTTTCCCCACACACACTGGAGGCCTTGAAACAACCAAGGAGAGAATCGCTGTTTGAATCTCACAGATACAAGCATGCACACATACACCAGTGTTTCCAATATGTTTTTGTAGCAGTGGTGGATGAGGATAATATTCGTTTTGGGTCCACACCTGTAACTGTTTTGTTGTGTTTTTTTCTACTGTGGGTAAGGCAACACTAACACACACATAATCATAGATGTATTAATATGAACATCAGTGCTACTGACTGTGTACTGCAGGTGACATCCAAGATCAGTGGTGGTTGGCCTTTCTGCACAGTTTTACTCTGGATCTTCACGCTGCAAGAACACATGCATAACGTTATCTCTTTACAAAACACATTACAAGACCAAGTTCAATGTAATACACAGTGAAGGAAGACAAAACAGTAGAATACATATGTGAATGAGTTGAAGAAGTTCATTCCAGGAGCATGGTTTTGAATTAGCTTGATCCATAGCAAGGTCATCTTTCAGGCAGGGGAGACTTGCTAGATTGACATTAGGTAATGATTTACCCAGAGAGGAAGCTATAATCTTCGCTAGCATTACCGACACCTTTAACACATAGTAGGCTGTCATACCTAAACACTCGTTGGAAGGTCTCCTGGTCCGATTTGAATCTGAGGTGGATTTTAACCTGTGCAAAAGATGAGGACAGTGAACATTTTGGTGACAGTCTCTAAAGCACATGATCGTGGATAACTCATCCTTTCCTACCCCTGTGTTAGCCAGACTGAATCTGTGTAGGAATGCCTCTGCATGAGAACGCCACTCTGGACTTGTGTCTCTCACCTGCACAGCACAAAGGAATAAGCAGAGATAACACAACATTCACAGACACAGGCTCACTGACCCATCCATCACAAATCACATTTGCAACAGTATATGGGAAATTAAACATTTTCACTACTAGATTTAATTCCAATGTGTTTCAATTCCATTTAGGTCCAATTTAGTTACAATCAGTGGCATTTGGGATCATTCCAGCTCTAATATATAAGATCAGGAAGATGATCTCACAGTAGTTTTCTGGGGACTTTGTTAGAGCGTCCCTTCTTGGAAACAGGAAGTTAACTATAGTGCTTAACGTGTTCAAGAAGTTTCTGAGAGTGCTCAGCCTCAAACATCAGTAATTATCCTTGAGGCCAATGGGATGTTTGTAAAGGATCTTCGTTGTTTGCATAATGTTCAAGTACAGTCACCTGAAAGGAGAGGAGGAATCGGAGGGATCCGTGTATGTCAGTGAAGGCACACAGTTCCTCTGGGTCAGGCAATGGGCAGGGGCCGGCACAGGGAAACAGTTTCTGATGGAATTCTGTAAGGACTAATGCAGCAAAACGGCAAACAGAAGTGATACAGTGAAGCAGATGATGTGTGTATGTGTTTATGTGTGTGTGTGTGTGTGTGTGTACATACCAGGTTGGAGTGCTTTCATTTTAACACCTGCACACCAGGGACCAGCAGCCGCAACTGTACCACAAATGGTAACAGTGTTAGTTTTGGGCCACTAGGAACATCTGGGACAGTTAAGTTGATGCTGAAGCTTTTGGGTGGGCTGGACTTCGTACTGTAGGTCAGACCTATCTGCATTACCTTCTTTGGAACAAGAAAACAAGTGCTTACTGATGGTGGCAACATGATTAACATTCCTGGCCCAGACATGGTGCAACTTGCACAGATGAAAAGTTTGTTCAACAGATGAAAACATTTTGTTCATCTGCTACCAGAGCAGATGTTGATGCTTGGACATTTTACTCAGTTGGACAGGTCATGGTGTCAAATCAGATAGCCATCTTTAAGCACTTGGCCTTCTTGGAACTAATTTAATGTGGCACTTGTTTAGCCTTACCAGTGCAGTTTTGTCTTTGGTTATTAGTGCCTGGTCCAGTCCACAGTAGCACCAAAAGTCCTCCTGGAGACTTCCAACCCTGTCCTTTCTGCTTTCTCAACAGCATGAGCAACCTGACAACCTGAAGTGGTCATTGAAAGACAAAGCTGGCTACCGGCAACATTGACAAGTTAGCCTAGGTTAGTTAGATAAGTTAGCTAGCAGGTGGCTAGCCTTCCTGTGAGCTCCAGCGTTTCTAAGCTGTTTAGCTGCTTCTAGCTGGATACAACCCTAACGTTAAACAGACAGTAGGTAACTAACTGTTGTTAAATTACGAAAACGTAAAAATTACCCGCTGTATTTCTTTGAGCATCTTCAGACTTTCCCTGTCATCAGACAACTGAGTAGTATCGCGCGCCAAATCTGCGCTTTGACGCACGGAGCCAGCACGTGCCCAGTAGCGTGCTGAGAAGACCCAGTGCTATAACATACTGTACGCTGTCTTCTTTTTCTTTTTTTAAATACTAGGTGTAACCAGTTTTAACTCACCCACCTTGATAAAAACAAACGAATGATCCATCATTATTTAAAGTGGGACACTTCTGTTAATTACTTGTGTTAAGAAAGAATGAATCATCCACACATTGCTTTTTAAACAAGCCACACACATGAACCCAGAAGCTGCAGCATGATTCAGAGGTGCTCTTGAGCCGGTCAGGTTTAAAAGCCTGCATGTACACTGACTGATACAGTTTTCACTGCAGATGAAAAGTCATCCAAGTTCTTACATACAGTATTACAGTGTTGGTGTCATGTTCTCTCAAGTGATCCACACAAGTATGGGCTAAAGAATTATGAATCTGAGCAAATATATTTTATTTTTAAAAAACATTTTAAATACAGTGGACATACTGTACATCTATGAAATCATAAACAGTATCAAAAGAGATGAAAAGAAAACAGCAAAATATTTCTCTATTTTACCCATTTAGCTTTCACATTTGCTATTTGTGTAGATATTATGTATTAGGCTCTCCTTCAACACAAATCATTTCCCCTCTTTCTTAGACCACTCCTGGAATCCCCCGGCATAATTACATGCGCTGAAACAGAAGACAAGAGGCATAGAACATAAGAGTTGTCATCAATACACAGCTATTGTATAATAATATGAAAAGGTAATATACAGGCCACCAAAATGTCTGTGAGGAAATCAAGTTAGTTATAGGAGTCATTTGTGGGGGCATGAGATGAAGCTTAAGTAGCGAGGCTTATTAGGGTAACACTAAAGAGACTTGGGCTGTCTGCATAATAGCAAGATGAGCTGTGTGTATTACATACAGTAACCGATAACTTATTTATTTACCTCAGGTATCCTAGTTCACGTGCCTTGCCTGTGGCCGCTTCCCCTCGCCTGCCCATGTGGCAGTGAAACACCAGCTCTGGGGCATCCAGCGGTGGCTTGGTCACCCCGTATTTGGCCTTGAATTCTGCAGGATCCAGTGCAAGAGCACTCTCCACTGTATCAACTAGGGAAGGAAGGAAGGAAGGAAGGAAGGAAGGAAGGAAGGAAGGAATTTTGGATCAACTAAGAGAGGGACATAAACAGCTATCCTGAAAAATAGGCCTACACCAATGCTATTCACCACTGCACACTGTTGTATTTCCAGTATTCCAAGTGAAACCTGCATACTGCTTAATGTGGTGACAACTGATACTTTTCAGCATTGAAAAAGAAAATTAAGTACTGAAAATGAAGTAACCCTACAAAGCTATTTTTTTGACTATGGATATTATTTTTCCCCCACATAAATGATTCTGAGTGAAGCTCACCTGGAATGTGGATGGATCCTGGGATATGTCCTTTATCCACTTCCTCTTTAGAACGGACATCGACCAAAATGAGACTCTGGCTCTTCCCCAGGAGGGCTTTGAGATCTGCATAGGAGATCTCCGGCTTGTCTGGTAATGGGAGAGGCATAAAAGCGTTTGAGGTTGGCAGAGCTCGAGAAGCCATTTACTTAAAAAAAAAAAAAAAACGTTTTAAAGACAGATTAAGCTGCAACTGATATGACCAACTTATTTCCAAGAGAGGTGGCTACTGTTTATATGCTTGGTTATACCCATTTTGTAAACCTGGAGTATGATACCTAGAGAGTGTAGGACAAATCTGTACACAGGGGTACAAGCATGGATATGAAAGGTGCTGAACAGAGATAAAAAACACTGACTCCTCCCACCTCTACTTTCAGGGCACATTCCACTCCAGAAGATTGTTCCCCCATGTTTGTATTCATACTTCCTTTTAGATCAAACAGTGTGTGTGTGTGTGTGTGTGTGTGTGTGTGTGTGAATTAGGAGTAAGGGCACAATGCCCTCGGTCACCTTTGATATAGTATGGCATGCAAATGCTCACTCAATATGTTTCACTTCATTTAAGGGTGAAATTCAGAAGTTCAGAGATTTTAAAGTGTGCAGTCTCACTATTAGGACTGGTTTGTTTTTTGCCAAATACTGTGGTCAGAAGAGACAGGAAACTGCGTGGCAGTATATCAATCGAAGCATGAAACAACTGTGAATCCATGGTTAATGTAAAATTGGTATTCCTCATGGATGGTACCTATTAATAAAAAAATATAACCCCACAAGATTTAGTTAGGCCCACTTGAAAGTTACTGGCAACGTCTAGACAAAAGCTTGTAGTTTTCATCGACATGTCATTGACTTGAAGCTCAGCAGTTGCCCAAATTCTCTCGCTCCTGTTCTCCTTGTCACCTCCAAGAACCGAGTGATGGAGAGAGGGAAGGAAAGGAGCAGGAATGAAACGTTTTGGGATGCAGACAAAGCACTGGCCAATAACCCAGGTGAGTAGTCTACGACCTTTTTGGAAATAGGTCTAGTCCTGCAAGAAGAGGATACTTTTTGTCCCAACTCATGTTCCTAGCTACCTGTGGTGTTAATTGGCTGTTGGCTAATTTGCTTTCCCAGCGTGCTTGCTTGAGTTTCCACAGTTTTTTGTGCTTCATAAGATAATGATAACTGAATATTCTTACAGCAAGGACTATTTTCCTCACTTAGTATTTGTTAGTTTCGATAATTTCGTTAGACAGGCCAGTCAGTTAGACAGGTGGTCAGTCAGACAGTTGGTTAGTTAGACAGGTCAGTCAGATAGACAGGTGGTCAGTTACAGGATTCCTACATTGGGGGACACTACGAGATGGTTAATATGTGTGAACATTGATATGGGTGGCCCAAAGTGAATAAAGGCTTTAAATCGTGTCCCAAACCTGCTAATCAAGACACTTTTTTTAAAGTCTGAAAAGGCGAATAAGGAGCTTGCTTTTCAGCTGTCGATTAGATCATGAAAACTTCTTCAGGCCAGGCCCAAAACATAATTATTAGAGTCTATGTCCTATTCAGTCTAGAACATGTGTTATGGGTGGCCCAAGATAATTTAACTCATGAAAGAACTCCAGTCCGTTTAATATTAGCCAGAAATGTTGAGTTTTAAGCTGTCTCAGTTAAAGTTACTATATAAAACAGCCTCTATCTTCTACTCTATACTGATGTGTGGAAAGTGATGCCAGCCTCTCTGGTCCCTTTGGTGCTTTTAGTGCAGCAATTAGGTACCTAATTGCTGTTGTTGTCAACAGGACAACCGTGGTTGCTGCCCATAGCCATAGGCAGCTGTTGTGGTTACAGGTAAACTGAACCCAGGTAAAATGGCGGAAGGTTATCCCATGGTCTCTATGTCGGGAGCTAAAACTTCAGCTTGGTGCTAACGTCAGAGCTATTTCACGTCATCCACAAATTCACGTGTTAAAACTCAGATATAAGTAGACTAAAACAGTCGCACTGACGAACTGTGAGTCAAATGAAAGAAAAGACTTATTGCACAGTGTTCAGACCAAGGTTCAAACTCACCTGCGTTTGCCATTCTGATGTGTGCTGTTTGTATGAATGGTATTTTCGTATGCTGTTAAAAACTTCATCTTCTTCGTTTGCTGACAAATCATTGGCTTAGATACCAAGGGAAGGCGGGATCTAGATTAATTGACATAAACCTTTAGCCAATCAGATCAACTTCCCACTTTCACTGTTCTCCACAAGTTTCAAAATAAAAGTTGAGACTTGATGCCGTACTTATTCGTGGTTTAGTAGAGAATTTACATATCTGTTATAACATTTATACAAACCCTTTCCAGTGAAAACAATGATTCAAACAAGACATTTTACATGCTTTTATTAAAAGACGTTTTAGTTTATTACAAAAGTTTCTGTCTGTATATCTTAAAGATTAATATTTACAATCAAATTAATCTGCCATAGAATTAAAACACTGTAATAAACCTACAGACGTTCTTTATTTGCCTGCAAATAAACCTGTAGTTTTTCTAGGCACAAATCAACCAGCTGACCATTTGTTAGTGTTATTCCATAAACTCCAAAGTTCTTATTTCAACATATTTCAATAATACAATAATTGTTTATTGCTTGAAACAGGAGCGTAAACAACTTCTGAATTGTATCATTAATCACAGCACCATCCCACTTGAGCTTTTGAGAGCCGTTTGGCTTTGTTCCTCATCAGCCTGTCGCTGTATCCCTTGTTGTCTCAAGGGGCCTGTCAATGCGACTGGGATGGACTGTCTGTGCTACACCACTCTGGCTCACAGGGTTCCCTCTGTGGTGTATGAAGGGTTCCCCAGTCCCTCAGTGGAGTCCTTCTTTGCTTTTTGACACACTTGGCACTTCCAGATGATCACAGCTGCCATGGAGAGGATTAGGAGGAAGGCCACTCCTCCCCCTATGACCCCTGCCCTCTGTGCATGGTTGGAGGTCTCAGGGGCTTCGTACCGCTTGCAGGAGAACTCTGACGGGGCACTGCGTCCCGCCTTGTTCACTGCCTCCACACACACCTTGGCCCCAGCCTCCAAGGACCCCACCAGCCCCCGCCGCAACGCTTCCCCAAACTCCAGTGGTTCCCCTCTACTTCCCTCGACCACCACTCTGTACCCAGATACCACCGAAGAAGGGGCACACCACTGGACCTCTACCTTCCCTCCGCCGTCCCCATTGCTGACCGGGACCAGCCCTTGGAGGTGTGGAGCGTGAGGGGGCTGGTCAGCCCCACTGAAGCCAGGACAGAGGCACCCAGTCTGTGCTGAAAGACGGGCGCAGGGCTCCTGGTTCTCCAGGCAGGGGTTGTACTGGCAGGGCTGGGCTTTATGGAGGAGGAGGGGAGGCTTAACGGAGGCAGACACGCTGGGAGGAAAGCTGTGACGGTCCGAGTAGTCATAGTAGTCATCGTCTGGGCCCATGTCAGTCACGAACAAGATTCGCGGGCGGGTGACAGGAGGGGAAGTGGGGACAGCATGGGCAAAGAGGAGGCAGGGGAGGAGAGGCGAGGGAAAATGGAGGAAGGAGTCAGGGGTCAGAAAAAGTAGAAGCACAGCCAGGTTCCTGCACAGTGACATTATCTCTGTGGACAGAAATGACAAGATTGATCCCTGAAAATGTGTGTAGGAAAACAGTGGTCATCGCAAAAACAGTCATACATGGGTCACCAACATGGTTAAAATGATGTTCACCCACTTAGTCTAATAGAGAAAATCAGTCTTCCTTGATTCTTTCTCAGTTGTAGCTTTGCCCTTGTGTGTCAAAATGATCCCTGTAGGTGCCAGTTCTTAGAGGGAGCTTAGAGACTGGAGGTGGAGACTGGTGTGATAAGGTGGAAAAGAGGAACTGATATTAACAAAGAAGTTTTAGTAGTTTGGCTTATTGCTGTAGCAAGAGTAATAACTCAACACTCAAAGCAGCACACAGAAAACAGAAGATAGAACACTGACATGTCGGTTACAGTAGAAAAGAAGACAAAAATAGGCATACCACTAATGAACTACAGTGGTACTAAGGGTAAGAAACTATTTAAAAGATTTATTTATTTATTTTGTCTTTATTGAATAGATCACAGCAGAGAAAGACAGGACAGATTAGGAGAGAGAGGTAAGACATGCGACAAAGGTCCCAGGTCGGATTCGAGCCACCAGGACAGCCCATAAAAACTATTTTAAAATCACTGTGTATCTAGAAATGGCTTTGTGTATAATCAAACATGTTTGTGACGTAAATATGCTCATACGGCTCATTCTGATATGTATAGTTTACATACTTAAGACAGCTTTGGATGAATAAATGCGGAGTCTTGGCAGATAAAAGAAAAGTCTCGGTGACCCCATCAGTGCTTCATTCTCTACTGGAAGCAAGCCAGATGGATTCTGTGGGAACCCAGCGTTGAATTCAACTGCAAAGGCCTTTTCCCTCCTTTTAGGGAAGATCAGCTTACATCGTCTTGTTCATTTTGAAACACACAACATCCAAAAGAACGTTTCTCACACCTTTATGTGGCTGCTGCCACTGATGAGCACATCTCTACCAATAAACGTGTAGCCTCCCTGCAGCTGTGGCCAACAGATTTATCACCATAGTAATGGGGTGAATGAAAAGCAAAGCAAACCAAAGTGCTGAAAAGGGTTTACTGTACCTGTTGGATGGGGATGGATATTTTCTCTCTCTTTCTCCGTCTTTGTTCTCTCGCTGTTCCCTCACTAGCGTCTTCTGGTCTCACCGTCTTATTTTGTTCACATCAAACTCTCTCCTCCTCCTCAACACCCCCTCATGTTCTCCCATCTGTGCCTCTCTCTCTCTCTCTCTCTCTCTCTCTCTCTCTCTCTCTCTCTCTTTTTCCTCTTCTTGCCTCTCTCTCTCACATCCCCCCCCCACCC
>OMLI01059074.1:0-14211 GCA_900302605.1 Rondeletia loricata
CATTTATGTGTATGTGACTGGGCTCTATGGATGTTTGCGTGCGTGTGTGTGTGTGCGCGCACACGTGCGTGTGAAGGTCACGGGGTCAGTGGGTCAGCTCACTGCAAGGCCATCCCTCTCCTGAGTGCATCAAGACAGAAAAGCAATAAACACATTGGGGTAAAGTGAGCGTCCACACACACCACTGTTTACACTGCACACACCATCCGCCACCGTCTGGGAATTTTGGTGTGGGGGATGGGAACCCCATCTTTTACAAAAGGAGTTTTGCAAGCCCAAATCGGTTATATGACTATGCACTTTCAACCCTGCCTGTACAGGATAAGAAGAAGCCTTTGTAATGCTTGACTGAGTCATTTTCCTCAATTGATACACAGGCTTACAACTCTTCTAAATGTTAATGTTCCATCAAACTAGGCTATAATCCTGACACATTTTCCAGTCCCGGTCTAAATGGCCTATGAACATGTTGGACAGTACACTAGATGGTGAATTAACAGGGATCTAGATCGTTAGTGAGTGCCTTGTGTGCCAAGTCCAAGAGTTTAGCATCATGTTAAATTAAACCTAATAGCACTGGAGCTGAGGTTCTTTCATCTGATAGCACATGCTTGAATACTTGTGTTGTCACACACACACACACACACACACACACACACACGGTATTAATAACAATCTGATCATTGCTTTCAGCATTGCATTTTGAAAACCAGGAGATCTTACAGACTTAAGAATTAAGCATACACATTTATTTTATCATTTGACAACTGATCTGAAAGACTGCCTTACACACACACACACACACACACAACACACACAGACATTGACATTAAACACATACACTTTTTGTGAAGCTTACTCTTTGCAAATAAACATTCATACACTTTTTACTCTTATGCACATAAACACGTACGTTTAGGTTGCTCAGATGTGGACAGAATGGACTGGCACACAAGTGTACACACACACACACACACACACACACACACACACACACACACACACACACAGAGCCAGCTGTGGAGAGGTAGTCCTTTATCAGGACCATGTGGGCCATCTGTAGCCAATTAATGCAGCCCTCAAGGTACAGATTCTGGATCAGTGCTCTTCTCCTCACACAATAACCTTTACCATGGGATGGAACCCAAAATCGGATTCAAGCCCAGCCCGATGCCAAAATCGATCAAACCTTGGATACACTGTGGACCAGCTTTACAATCTGTTGGATTTAGACTTGCCATATTTCTTCGAAACCAATGCAAAATAGCAGTCAAAAATGAATTCATGAGGATTACGTGTTAGTTATGTTATGTTGCTAGTTATGTTTCCACTTCTGAGGCTGTTTTTAATCTAGGATTCCTAAACTAGTTCTGATTATTGGAACCTATATTCAGCTCTATGTCTATCCAGGTGTGATTTGTTTGTGTCTGTGCATGTAGTTATATCTGTGGGCAATTGCTGTCTGCATGTCAATAGTTTATTTTGTATAATTATTTCCCCTCGAGCAGAGGCAGCATTCGTTGAATATTTTTAACCCCTTATTTCACCATACAAGATCATTAAGAACACATTCTTTATTACAGATCATGAGGAAACGGGTACTTTAATTTCTGCAGTAGAGAGTAGTTTGCCCCGGGGTCGCTTTTAGGGGCTGATATACCCGGGTCGACCCTTTCACAATGACTGGACGTGCGTGTTTCCCGGGTCACTAGTCTGGTGTGAAATGGGTCTAATTTGGGCCCGTGGCTCGTGCTCAGTTTTCACATTTTGGTTTCACTTTCAAATCAACCCACCTCCACTTTGCCACCCTGCTGTATAAACCCCTAATTAATCGACCACTGTAAACCGAGGGCGTCCTAAAGGGTAAATAAGTGTGTGTTAGTCCGTGACCCTACTTTGATATACCCACACACATCTACTGTTCTCTCACTTAGGCTCTCTTTTGTCATACAGTAATGGTCAGTAATATAAACTGTTTAGATACATACATACACAGATATTTTACATTATTGATATCATTTTTGTAGTTGCTTTTATCCTAAGCACCTTACAATACTAAGAGTGCATACAGTTTTAGCATGGGTGGCTCCAGTGGGAATTCAATCTGAAACCCTGGTGGTATTACTGCTCTGCCTTTCCCTATACAGGACAGCTATACAGGACGGTAACTGATCAATACACAACTCAACTGCAGATTCAGTCAATGTCAACCTGACTACCACTAGTTTTATAATGCGCCTTTACACTGGGCAACAAATAGTGCTTTAAAACTCCCAGGCTGACACATTACCTCAAATCACCACCAGGCTGACAGGGGATAGCTCATGTTCCACTAGACTGCCTTACCCCATATCAGGTTACAGTGGCACAGGCAAGGTCACAAGCCTAACCACACACTGACCGCTACACATAACAGCCAGGGATCCACTGTGGGGGAACCAGACATTTTCTATAAGGGACACAGTGTATGTGACCTCAGGTCCCTAGACAAACATGTCATTAAAGGGCTTTTCACATTAAGTTCCCACTCCTTCAGTATGTCGTTCCCTCCCCTGGTACACTGGAGGATTTGGTTCCCACACACTCGGTATGATACTATATTTAGAGAAAATATAGAAAACTTTTCACATCTGGCTGAAAGTACAGTCTGGCTTCAGATCTAGTTGAAACTTGAGAAATTGGCTTCAAATTTAGCTTTGGAGCGGGGAACTAGTGTTGGTTCAGAAGGTCTCTAAGATAGATTTAACCTGTTTATGCAATAAAAAGAAATACATATTTGATTAGATATCTCTTCAATGCCAAATGCAAAAAGCAAAATGTTCTCTTGAGCAAATGCAGTCATCCACAAATGACGCAAGGCCACTACACTGGCAACAAAGACTTGATTTTACATGCAGTTCAGTTCATTATAAGTTTCAGTACTGTGTTTCCATCTTTTTGTTTGGCTCCTCTACTGTTCTAAATTATATTGTGCTTGTATTTGCACATATTGGACTTCATTCATCAATATTTAATATGTGTAGGGCATTGAAATATGCTGACATTCTGAGCCAACCTCTCATTCAATAAATCAAACATGCATAGAAAACCCTTTTTTCAACAATCAGTCCTGCCTAATTGGCATTTAAAATATTTTCCATTGCATTTATTGTAAGTGTTTTATGCACAAATGAGTTGATTTATGGTTTGATAAATCAGCTGTTGTCAGCTGTATACACACACACACACACACACACACACAGGTGCTTAGTCATCTAGTTTCCTACAGTCTGCGCCCTGCTGATGTCATGTTTTGGTTGAGAGTAAACCAGTTCAAAGAGCCGGTCCTGGAGATTTATTTTTGTGATACTCTTCTCCTACTCTAAGGGAAATAGTATTGAGTGAGTGACTGAGGGTGAAGGAGAAATTCAGTTTTTGATGGCTCCCCTCCACAGGGAGGTCAGAGGTCAGGGTCAGCTACAGAACAACGTCCCTGGACCTGGTAGGGCTTCAGTGTCTTGCTCAAGGACACTTCAGCAGGGTGGATGCTTGCCAACATGGGGGCTTGAACCCGGGCCCTACGGTTGAAGGGTGGTCTCCCTCCTCAGTACTCCACCCTCGTAGCATAAACTGAGGTGACCACATGGAGAAGTCCTGCCATCACAGCAGTTCCCATGGAAACTGACTTCATTGGAAAGGTGCTGATAGGATGGAGATGATGAGAAGAGGACTCTGAGAGCTAGACATAGAGCTGGCTGTTGTCTTTAATGGATAAGGTGTGCGTGTGCGTGCGTGTGTGTGTGCGTGTGCGTGTTCACATGTGTGTGATCTATGTCAACCTTCCCCAGCTGTGTTGCCAAAACACACTGGAACAGCTGTAGCATTTAATGTGGTAAAAGCCTCTCTCTCTCTTTCTCTCTTTCTGTATTTGTCTCTCTGTCTCTCCTCTCTCACCTTGTCTCCTCGTCTCCGTTCCTCCTTAAGTCTAAGTAGTAGAGGGAAATAGCCAATGGTCCTTTATCCCTTTCTTTTTTTCTCCTTTCTTTTCTTTCTTTCTTTCATCTTTCCCCTTGGATTGCTGGCTGACAGGACTGTCTTTGTTTCTCTTTCTCAAAGTTAATCAATGCTCTAGCAGCTATGGTGGCACATGTAATATTAGAAGTCAGAGCGGCCTTTTGAAGGGTGAAGTGGGGGGTGGTAGCAGGAAGGGATGGATGAAAGGTGGATTAGTAAGGGATGAATGGGGACATCCTGCTGTAATCTCTCACTTTTTTTCTTTTTGCTGTTGGCTCTCGGTTTCCTCTTTTCCCTCCCTGTGTCTCTCCCTCTCGCCTCTCTTTCTGCTTCAGTCAGTGCAAGCAGTGCAGTCAGTCTAATTTTAACTTATGTAAGCCCCACTACCGTGGCACAGCACCAGAGTACAGCTGAACATGCTTGGGAACATAGTGTACCCTGGCTGGCTTATACACACACACCCGCGCAGCCCTCCTATAGACAGACGGAGGGCTACATAAGAAGCTCAGGTTACCACTCGGACCTCAGCGCAGTGGCAGTGCTTAAGAAAACAGTTGTGTCATCACAAATTGTCCCCATGCTGATTTCTCAATATTTACCTGACGTGTTTGTGTGTGTGAGTGTATGTCGGTGTGTGTGCTGTACCCTAGGCGTTTCATGTGTGCTTGGTTGTCTCCTCATCTGTTACAAATAAAGAGATGTGGTTCAGCGTTGACATATTGACAAAACTTTGGGGGATGACCCATATTTCCAGTGGAATCTTGAGGAAGTTAGGAATGTGTTGAATTATGTTATTATTATATGATTATTTTGGTGCTCCGACTTACTGACACCCATAATAATTCTGTTCGAGACTGGGAGCTGCTTTGGGTAGTATTTCCGTAGAAGAAACGGGTCTGATGTCATCTTTTAAATAGTTACTTGATTCTTCAGTTGTAGTTTTTGCATTTTGCATTGTTAGTTAATAGGTAACAGATAGCACCGGACCATCCCAGGAAAACCAGAGGCTCATCTAAAGAGGATCAGGTTGACTGTCTAGACAGGACGTTAGTAAGCACATCTCTCTCTCTCTCTCTCTCTCTCTCTCTCTCTCTCTCCATCCACCCTATTGAAGCGGTTAAATAGGATCATATTAATCTAAGGCTGGACCAATAAAACTATCCAGGGTTTAGCTTCCTAAAGAGGCTTTTATGGAGAGCTCAGCCTCCCCTCTGCTTACCATTGAGGAGATGTTCATAGTAGAGCTTAGTCTATGTTGCTCCCTCCGTTGGGATATTAAATTGCAGGAGAGATTGAATTTATAGGGTGACGTGACAGGTTTTGGTGGCTGCGCATGTGAAACTATACGCTAGCATAGCAACTTGCACACAACCATGCACACATAGCAGATGTGCCTACATGGTCATGGTAACGTCTGTGTATAAGCATACAGTAGATGTACACGTTTTCTCCTATTGCCGTGTGTGTGTGTGTGTGTGTGTGTGTGTGTGTGAGATTTTTGTGTAATAAACCATATGCTGTCCTCCCTTCAACTCAAGGTCCATTAAAGTCTGCACACACACAGTGACTCTGCATGGTTCCTGTCTCAGCCATACGTTGAACAGAAGGGAAGGGTGAGTGAAAGCAAGAAATGAGGGGAAAGAAGGATATTGGAGAGGTATAGACCATAGATGAAGGACAAGAAGGAATGCACTTGGAGATGAAAGAGAGAGGGAGGCTGGCAGAGAGAGAGAGGAAAAGAGGAAAATGCATCTCTGTCAAGTTTTGGCATGAAGCACAATTTAATAATTATCGCCAAAACGTTGTCTGTAATCGGTAATTACATCTATAGTAATGTATATAGTTTATTAATTAATAGTGAGTACTACTAACTATATACCATGATATAAAACAGGAGAAAGAAACACTGCAGTGTTTTAGACTGGTGCTCTGGGGAACAGATAGACTTGACGGAAAACAGGCTCTGGAGTTTACTCTTGGCTTTGTCAAGCAGATGTCCCGTTTTTCTCTTTAATAAAAACTAGATACTCCAACCAGAATCCAAGAAAGCACTCTGTCCACTGTGGGGGAAAAAGTTTTTAAAAAATGCATTGCCTTATTGCATGGCTACACATTAGATTAAAACAAGACCTGTTGTGTCGACCACACAGGTCTTCATGAGGGTTGGACCCCATTGTGAACCTTAAAGCCCGTTTCTTTATCACAATAAAGAATCTTAATCTAATCTTTTGACCCAAATTCACCTGCTCATAAAATGCCAAGCTGGGTTTTTGACCCTACAAATGATGTAAAAGTATGTTGATTGTAAACAAACTGGATCTGTGTAGACAATCATTTGTTCCGTTTTCTCGCACCTTGTGTGCAAATGCGGCGCGTTCACAATATGTGTGCAATCATCTCTCAATTTCTCACATATTGAGCTCATACCCATGTCACAGCAGGAAATTGACACGTTTTGACACTGCGCCGCTCTCTGATTGAAGTGTAATCGGAGCTCTGCACCTTTCAGTCGCTGCGCCAAATGCATTGTGGATGTTCTCCAGACATGATCCTATCTTCCCTTACTTCAATCCGGTCTGCGGCAAATTGACAAATAATACCAGGATATCGCATTGCTCCTATCGCTACTCCTCAATGTTTATAGCGTAACACACACACACACACACACACACACACACACACACACAGCAGCACTAATTGATTGAGGCCACTAGCTGCTTCACGTCGCCCCCGACAGTCTAGGACTTTTAAGGCTCGTGTGCATGTGCGTGCTTTCAAATTTTTCCTTAAACCTGTATGAGAACGTGTTCACACCTGGATGTGAATGTGTAGTGTATGAGGGAGGTGGTGTGACAAATACGTCCCATCGCTTTCTCTCAGACATCCTGTTCTTTAATATTCTCCTCCTTCCCTCGCCTCCATCAGCAGACACTGTGAAACAGAGAGAGAGGAAAGCGAGACAGGCAGAGAAAGAGACGGGGAGAGAGAGAGACATCTGAAAGGCATTGTGCGCCTCAGAGGGAAGCGAGCAGGTCAGAGAGAGAGAGGGTAAAATAAAGTGGTGGAAAGAGAGAGAAACAGACAGAAATAAATATAGAGAGGGAAAGGGGAAGAGAAAAAATGAAATGGGATAAACCTAGTGAGAAAGATTAAGAAACTGAGGCTGGTCTCTGGCCGTGTGTGGTCACTTTTTTGCAGACACTTCCGGTGTAGTTGGTTATTATCAGAAGTCAACTGCCGCTGAGGTTTCTAACTCTGCCTTATAGATTACTTAATTACCTTTCACTAGCACTCAACAAGAATAAAAAGGCAGCAACAAATGTGTTTGCGCACGCACACACACACGCACGCACAATAGGTGATCAATTGTTCACTACAGGGTAATTGTTTCAACAATCCCTGGACACTGCAGTGAGACAATGGCCATCAGGGCCACAGTTACAACGACAACGAGAGAGATAGAAGAAGTGTGTGAAAGCAAGGGAGAGCTACAAGAGAGAGTGTGATTTCGATCAGCTGTTTTAACAATAAAGAGAGCAGACTATTTTGCCCTAGGCTGGGATTTACAGGGGCTGAACAACTAAGACCAGCAACACATACAACATATACAGTATATAGCTACACCTGTGTGTGTGTGTGTGTGTGTGTGTGTGTGAGAGTTGGAAGCCCAGCATTTTAGTAGCTTCATAAGAATATGTATTAAGTGTGCGTGTGTTTCCGCTGCTCATGTCTATATCAACCTACATTACGATACAGAGAGTCCTTTGTATTTTGTTTGGTTTTGTGTTAGGTTATATGTTGCTTCCGTGTCTCTCTCTGTTCTGAACCTAGTTTAGTGCAGGGTAAAGCATTTTTTAATTTGGATTATTTGTAATCAAACCATTAATCCTACATATTAGTCCTATAGTGCTTTGTATTTTAGGGTGTACTAAGGTTGAAATGTGGCTATAATGTGTTTACTAACCTGTTATCTCTGTCAGTGGTGGCAGTCTTCTTATTGTGGTGGCCCACCTCTGTGGAATGAATACAGAGGAAACATATTCAGCTGCAATTAATTCTCCCCTTCCCTTGTTGACTTGTCCCTCTCAGACCGCGGCTCCAGGCCCAGAGGAAGTTTGCCCAGTCGCAGCCCAACTCACCCAGTACCACGCCCGTCAAAGTGGCCGACCCGGGTGGCATCAGCGCCAGCCTACCCGCTGTTCCCTCCTCCTCCTCCCTCTCGTCCCTCTCCTCCTCCTCCCTGTCCTCCTCCATCCAGGATCTGTCCAGACGCAAGCCCAAGACGGAGGACTTCCTCACCTTCCTCTGCCTCAGAGGTAAGACGCAGCAGAACGGACCAGATCGAGACATAATTATGTACAGGTCCAAATCTACCGGTAGATCTAGAGGGATGTGCTTAAACAAAATAGGTGCACACAGACACATTCAAGAATACATAAAGCTTTGTCTCCGCTAGATGGCCCGACTACGTATTACTGCTGAGATTGAACAGAATTTTGCTACTGTTTGGCTCTCTTTGGATAGGCCTGCAGTCTGTAAGCTTCTAATAGCAAGCTTATGAACACACCCAAGCCTGCCAGATATCAGGAACATCAGCTTAGAGACATTTCCAAGACCTCTCATATGTATAACTCAGTGCTGGTATTTGGTTGGATAGACTGAGAAGGCTTGTTCCATGTAAAAGTCTAAAGGGAAACCTAAACCGAGGTTAAACACTTCTCTCTGCTCTTCATCGACAAAATCGAAGTCAGGGATATTGGGAACATTCCAGACGTGCGTACACACACACACACACACACACACACACGTACACACACATGTACACACGTACACACACACGTACACATGAGATTTGCTAAGTCATAACATTTTTGATAACCCTCCACCCACATACACACACACACACACTCACAAACACACACACATACAAATAACTGTGCACCTGCCCAAGGCTAAGATTATCCTGCATTTCATCAACTACACATCTCCCCCTCCTACCTTTCAGCAACTGTCTGTCTCTTTAACACCCTGCCTATCACCCTCTACCACAGCAGCTGTTCACGCATATAGTACAAACACACACACACACACACACACACTACACAGGTTCATTGATACCATGTAACACCTTTGATGTCAAATGAACGGTAAAAGCCCTGGCAGAGTAATCAGCAGAGTGTGTGTGAGTGCGTGCATAGCTCTCCTGGGTCACACACACCAGCATTGTTCATAGCCTTGGAATACTACTTGTGTTACATGCAGGCACTAAGACACATACACACACCCATACACAGTGTAGGTACGCTGCAATCGCTCACCCACCCACTAACTCAAATTAACTCAAAGACATGCACACGCACACGCATTGTGCAGTAACCAAACAAATCCAGTCCCCTCTCCCTCCTCCTCTAGAGTTTACCAAGGAGCAGGTGCCTTGGTGGTGTAATAGGAACCATGCATTGATGAGTAGGTTTTGGTTAAGGTTAAGGCTGTCCATTTCAACCATACAGAGGCAGTTCCGCGCGTTCCGAAATTGGGCAGTTGGCGAGCAATTGACGAGCAATTGACATCCATTGTATTCCAAAAGAGTGTTTAGCAACTCCCATAGCTGTGTCTTTGTTTTGTCCAACACAAGTAAGCCATACGAACTACCCTGGCTAGGTAGTTTTCTCCAATAGTGACCACAAACCAACAAATCCACAGGTTTCCATTCTTGTGGCAGAGATCACGTGATTAGGGGTTGAGTCAAATGGTCCTCATCATTCCAACCACGGAAATTGCCAGAAAGAGTGGGAATGGGCTGAACTTTAAACAAGCTATTAAACACATTCGGAGAGTACTTTAATTGCAATTTTTATTCTCAATTCTTATCATTTCGTGTGAGCGGTACCGGAGCGAAATTGGAGCGTGAGAGACGGCCGACGCTCCGACTTTTTGGAAACCCACTCCACGCTCCATTCAAAATCCTGCCGCTCCACTCACCGCTCCGCTCGCACTCCGCTCCGCTCACATGCTCTGTACATAGGATAATGCACGTAACCAGTAAGAGCTGTGAAGGTCACTATGCCTGGAAGATTTCACCAAGCTACCGTAACTTCTAGGTAGCAGACAGTATGTATGCTTTCCGAAGTTCTATAGGATTCAATACACTTAAATTGTGTGTTCCCAGTGCTGAGTTGCTCCCTTGGCAGGTTTTCCATGATAATGTATCCATGCATGGTGTTGATCATAACACTGATCCCTTCTGATATATACCCTACCCATGTAGGGTGCAGGGCATATGGCTGAGGCCTACCGATATACACTCACATAGGGTGTAGGGAAATACACTGACACCTATGGACTTGAATGTAGCATATGCTTCACCTTCCATGCCAGTCTGTCTTAACTCATTCTTGTTCAAGTGAAATATGGAAGCAGAGAGGTGAGAGAAGCGTGGCAGAGCAGGTTATGCTATTTGAATAATAAAAACTTTTGGACCATTTTCTCCAATAACCTTGGCCGTGACTTTTCACCGCTGTCTTAATTCTACCCTTTGTTGAATATCCCACTCACCTTCCTCTTAACACGTCCTCACAACCAGAATTAGCTCATTTGGAAGACAAAACCCCTCACTTCAGATTAATTTGCTTTTATCATTATTAACCTCTATAAAGTAGGCTAAAGACTCAGGAGAGGCAAATTTAGATTTGAATCTGTTGGGAGTTGTTGGCTATACAACGCTATTCTGGTGAGAATACTCCCATTATGGAATGTCATTTTAACCTAGCAGGGTGCGTTCAAGAGCACATCATTGGAGGTTGCTAAAGCTGACAGAAGCCTTCTGCGAGAGAGGCTTTGATTTGCATATATAGGCCAGGTTGTCACATAGGCTAATGATATAATGTCCCATATACTTTGAAGGTGGTGAGATGAGATTATTCTGAGCCACTGCTCTGTATGCTAAGCTAACCCCACCCTTATGTGTGGAGTGGTACACTAATGGTGTGTAGGTGGCTGATCCTGACTCAGTTTTGCCATTTTGCCCTGTTCGTAATTAATGTTAGGTGCCTGGCAAGCTGATTTCTGTTCAGTGTGCTGTACTCCAGAGCACTGCTATTGCTAATTTTAGAGCTAGGCTGCTAAGCTAACGATCGACTGGTTTTCCACTGGGCTTTTTCCACTCTGCCGCTCCCTGCTGCTGTATTTATAGACCTGTGTGTGTGTGTGTCTGTCTCTTCTGTCTGAGTCCATGCTGTGCGGATGACATTTTCCTGTGTGGGCTGCCTCTGCTCTGTTTTTTCCCTTGGCCTCTCATATGACCCATATGCAGGGACCCTTACCAGGAGAGGGACATGGGAGAATGTCAGCAGAGCCCTTGAGGTGGTGTGTGTGTGAGTTCAAGTCCATGCTTACCACTGATGTTGATTTGCCTGCTCTGCTTATCTTCTGTGTGCCCTCCCACCTTGTGTGTCTGTCTTTCTGAACACATGCGTCGTCCAGGGTATTTGACTAGACACAGCCTACGAGGACATCCGTTTTAGCCTGTTTAATCTTTTCAAAGGGACTCCAGCCTTTGATATCATCTGAAAACCCCAGCCCCCTTTAAGATTCTGATACATGTCTCTCTGGTGGTCAGACCACCGCGCGCTTTAGGCTCATTCATGTCTGCTATCAAAACGCCCCTGTAAGGATCTCTAGCTGTATTATGGAAATCTCAAATTCATTATCTCTCTAATTCCCTTCCTTTTCAGTTTGATTTTGACTTATTTGGATCCTCTTTTTGCATGATGGGGCGGTTAGCGACATCGGCAGACACATTTGTACCCCGAGACCCCTTCAATGGCGTTGTCTGGTAGACACTCGAGGTCAAACGTTCACAGAGTCTAAACAAACACCCCCACTGCGATATTTGCTTATCTTATCTGGCAAACATTACGCATCCACCCCAAGCCTTCTATCCATCACTCATTCTGACAGCTACATAAAAGCCTTTAAAACATGAAGGAGTTAAAATGATAAAGCTAGCGGCGACAAAAAAGAACCAGGGACAGAAACAAAAGCAGGACTCTGTCTCACCCAGCGTTGTGAAATCACAGCAAAGTTTTCCTTCCGCATGTTGCCCACGTACGTTTGCATCCAATCCAAGCTTGTAATTGACGACATCTTATTCTTTTGGGATTGTTTATTTCATGATAATGAGTTGGCTGACTGGTGGTGTTGTTGCTGTACCAGAGGAAAAGTTATTTTTAATTCCTCTAGGGGGGAGCGGGGGTGCCAGATCATTCTGATGCAATGTGGGAGTAACCGGACAGAAAAGTGAAAAACAAGATCTCAGCCTACTGTATATGGGGTTGCATGCCACCCACACTGTCTAGGGCCTATATGCTTTATTTATCTCACTGCCTCATCTCGATCTCTCGCACACACACACACACACACACACACACACCCTCACACACAAGCTGTAGTGCTCAGTCCTTGCCTAGGTTCTCAGAATGGTGTTTATGTGTGGTCCAGGCCTGTAGTCGGGCTGTTTATATCCATGAAGAAAGCCATTTGGGTGGTAGCCAGACAGTCTGCCTCTGGCCCTGTCTGCCTCTGGTAACCTAGAGGGTGTACTGCTGCTGCTGGCAGGGTGGGGGCAGCACTGAGGCAGAATGAAGCTTTAGATGGAACCGCTCACTGTTGGCCTGCTCTGGGTTTTCCAAAAGAGTTTCAAGGGTTTCATTTCAAATTGATATTCCCACCATTTGAATTAATATCAAACTCTTTCAAAATGATTGTTGTCATGGATGCAGATCTCATTATGGAGCAGCATTGGAGGTATCTGCTTTCTGACCTTTACTTACAGAACAGTAACATTGTAGAGGATGCATTCATCATTTATTTATTGTTGAACAATGAATATCAGGAAACCTTTTCCCCCCAGTATTCCTATAATGCAGTTTTTGACCAAAGTAATTCAATTACTGTTGGTGACCTCTGTTCGATTATAAGTCAATTGAAGAAAGTTGATTTAACTACGAAGATGGATTTTGGTCTGTGGCATACACTGCCTCATAGTGTTGCTCTTTACAACTGAGCTATGCTCTCACAGAGGCAGTGAGGCACAAATACACACTCTTGGGCAGTCGGGCAGACGCACAGGCGCATACACACACATGCACGCCCAGTGTACACATTGACATAGATCAGATTAGAACAGATTAGGTAGTAAATGAGTAACTCGTTCTACGGAGTCTCTTACATAAGACTCATTTCCAGGAGTGTGCATGTGTGTTGTATATATATTTCTGTGTCTTCCTGTTGTGTGTAGCCGGCCAGTGTGGTGTTTACCTCTATGCCCCCTGGGCCCTCTCCTCTGCCTGCCAGCCCCATCATGGTGCCTCTCTCTTGGGTTCAGCGAGGCCAGTATCTCTGCTCTGCTTACATAACCACCCAGCTCTGACCTAGTGAACCAAAGATGGCAGATTCTTAACACCTGTTTACACCAGTGAGAATAATGTGGATTTTCACATCCGGTTTTCAAGAAATATTCCTTAAAGCTGAATGCAAATAATGTGAATTTTGCTTAAAATCTAGCTTGGGACCAGTACCTTTGTAGCGAGATAGTTAGATTTTATTTTATTTTATGGTATTTCCACTGTCGGAGTATCTTGCTTAACTAGAAGCAAATTTTCACTCATGGGAATAGGATTTCAAGTCTGGCTCCAGTTGTTGTGTCTCCAGTGTGTTGCTGCTGTGACAACTGAATTTCCCTAATGGATAAGGTACCTTTCTCTCTATCTAATGTGTGATTGCTGTTTGATTAAAGGCTGGACAAACTGGGTTGGTATGCTATACAGCAGCTGGTAGTATGATCCAACTTCTTGTGACTCCTCCATGAGCAGAGGGCTGTGCGAGGTTAATGGTTTCGCTGACATCGAGGAATGTCAATTGGATACGTAATCCCTAATTCTCTCTCTCTCTCTCTCTCTCTCTCTCTCTCTCTCTCTCTCCATTCTCTCTGTCTCTCTCCCACCAGTCTCTCCCTCAGAGCCAGGGATCTAAAGGCTATTGAAAAGTTTGGCAAAGCTCAGCTGTAGGATCATAGATTACGTTTTCTTTCCACGCCAGAGAACTTACTTTTGTCTCACTTTCTAGCCTTCCCCTTAAAAACAACATTCATATTTCCTATTTACACATACTGTACTTGGTTCTAACTCAACACATGTCCCCATGGCAGCTAAACCCTCC
>OMLI01059081.1:0-11674 GCA_900302605.1 Rondeletia loricata
CCATTTTCCCATAATAAGGGTTGTAGTCTAACCAACAGGAGACAATTGATGTGTGAAGTGATTTTGGGGACACCACACTGTATGACAGTGAAGTTATTGAATGTTTTTGTAGTCTCTTTTCGGAGTTGCACTTTTTAGACGGTCCCTGCAACACACATATCCCGTTATCATTTATTTTCTAGGCTGAAGTCGCGGGCAGAGACCCATCCCCTATATCAGCCAATCACTGTGGGCACTCTTGAGTAAGCTCGTTCATGAGACGCAACGTCATCCATAGCAACGACGTTAACCCCGCCCTCACTCTTAGCTTAAGAGTTCTCCGACTTCCTTACTAGGAGTTTGTCTTAGCAGCTTTGTGAATAGGTCCTAAGATAGGACTCCTAGCTAAAAGGTTTTAGTGCGACTTAGGAGTCCTCCTAGTGGTAAGATAAGATTCTTTGTGAATACCGGCCCAGGTCAACAATCACTGTGTTGTTGTTGTAAACACTGATTTGTGCACTAGCTAACATATCTAGTAGAAACTAGTGTTAGTAGTGGCTAGTAGTTGTATGTTAACATTAACATCAGTTCTTTCGCTAAATTAGCCTGATGGCTAGTTAGCTAGCTAACAGTTTGTTCAGGTTAACTGAGCTGACTTGAGTGTTTTGGAGTAGACTAGGGCTAAAGAAAAGACAGTTTACTGTCACGGTAACCTACATTTGGAAACCAATCTACCAATCAGACTATTCACTTTTACTTATAACATTACTGAATTGACCTACAGCCACACCACAACAATATTTCTCAGGTATCTCTTTTTTTCCTGCCTGGTTGTTAAATATTTAGCCATTATTTGCGCACAGCCAATTCTCCACTGGACCTCTATGATGGCACCAGGCATGGTTGCTAGGAGATATACCTTTTTGACAACATTCAGCTTATCTGGAGCATGGTCAAACAGGGTGTCGAAAGCATCACGCTCTGCAGAGAACAAACATAGATTACCAATCAAAAAAGGGACAGGGAAACATTTCCCAAAGAAATGCTGCTCAAAAATTCTTCTTCTGTATAAGAACATACCATGTCTCCCAGAGAAAGCCCTGAGAAAAAGAGATAGGAAAGTGGAAAAAAGGAAAAGACAAAAGAGGGAGACAAAGAATAAGTCAAATGCATATAATAGAGGCTGTTTGTGGTAATTGACAATTTCACACTCTGAATATTCATAGAAAACTAAAGAGATAATCAAAGAGAAGTGCTTCCAGTTCAATCACAGAGGAATGTAGAGAATCGAAGGATTATTTCACAGGAATGACTATGAACAATAAATCAGAATTTCATTAACAATAAGCATAGGTACACCTCGGGTATTCAAATAACATTAACAATAGGCATACCTGGGGTATCATCAATAGCCACATACTGTAGCACAATACAATAATCTCAACAACAGAAAAATACTGTTGGGTATTAATACAATGAATGAAGATGTGCCTCTCCTATCCATGCAGGTTTTCTATGGGAATGGGATGCTTCCCTTGTGTTGTTAGAATGTTAGCACTTTGGAGGATATTTTTGTTGGAAGGGGTCAGGTGGTTTTGGAGGGTAGGGAATGCTGAAGTGTGAGTGTCCCCGAGGAACAGATATCGCAGGCCAGCAAGAAATGGCAGGCACTAACCCACACACACACACACACACACACACACACGTTCATGGTGTAATCTGTGATGGCAGAGGCAGGCAGGCCTGGGCAGTGTGGTAATAACCGTGTTTCCACTGTGACCATGTGAGTGTGTGTTATTAACAGTGTATCTATCTACCATGACAAAATGTGTGAGTTTGTGTGTGCTGGCCTGTCGTTATCGCCCTTGCTGCTGCTGTCAGCCTGCAGGACTGCCACAGAGCGAAAAAGGTGTGTGTGTGTGTGTGCATCAGACTGTCTAATGCTTCAGCTAAGGGTGTCATCACATCCCTTCCTCAGATTTAATGGTTGGCTATTCAGCACTACACAATATTTCTTACATAACATAGTCAGAAAGACAGTCTATCTAAAGCACAGTGGGGGGGGGGGTTGCACATTTCTATCGGTGGAAGGTAAGATATCTGAGGCCCTGTCCGCACACGTATATGGATATTTTTGAAAACGTAGTATTTTCTCTGCGTTTTGGCCTCTCGTCCACATGAAAACTGTGTTTTAGGTCACTGGAAACTGAGCTTTTGGAAAACGCCTTCCAGGGTGGAGATTTGTCAAAACTCAGTTTTCTGTGTATTCTGAGCTTTCTGAAAACACTGACATCACGACCTCAACTTGCACATGGCAATTGCTGTTTTATATGTATCGAGCATGCGCCAGGAAGTTTGTTTACGTGTGGTCAGTACTGTTAGGTTTAATTACGTGTTTACAAGTCAACCTATAGCTTTACTTCATCATTACACTGCCGTGCAGAGGTGTATAAATATACTGCGCCCAACTTAATTCACCTCTCCGTCTGCATTTCAAAGTATACCGCAAACCAGGAATCGCATGTATTATGTGTATTCTCTCTGTGTCTTGCCGAATACGCATGCTCCTAATGTTCTTCTGTGGTGTTTGACATAAAGTTTTATGACACTGGCATGCTTATGTGAGCGTTTTAAATCGTTTTTGCGTTCTCTTGTGGATAGAGAGATTTTCTAAAACACAGTTGGTGTGGACAGGAATTTTTTCGAAAACGGAGAAGAAGAAAAAATGCATTTTCAGAAATATCCATATACGTGTGGACAGGGCCTGAGGTTTGTGGATTCAAGTCCCACCACAGCCATGAACTCTACTTCTAATGGTAGATATTGGATTTGAGATTAAGCTGTTTTTAAGTCATACATGAGCATTCTCAGTAAAGAGGAATATAAGTTCCATATCTTATCGCGCTGTGACGGTTGGAGTTTCTTGCAGTGTTGGCAATCTAGGAATTTAAATGTATTCTACTGTTGCACTCAGTGTAAATCACTCCGGATTAGAGTGTCAGATAAATAAATAAATAAAGTAAGAAAAGTAACTGTTGGTAAAGTGATAAACATGTATAATCCTCATTAGCATGTATGACATGCTTGCATTGTATGTTTGATCCTCAGATGTTGTCAGTTCAGTAAAACTCATCATCATCTTCCCATCTACCTAATCGTGCCAGTTACTATTGACGTTGCATGTGTTTCTGCTTTGTTTTCACCTCTCAATTAACTGTCTTTCCTCATTTATCTTAATCTACGGCATCTCAATTAGTGGAGATGGGACACTCTTCTCTGTTGTGGCCCCACTTTGTGATTTAAGCTGATAAGATGGGTGTATTTTTACATAGAAATCCTGCCTTGTGCAGCTTTAAAGATGAGGTTCGACCCATTAGCCTTCTGGCTTCAGACCTCCTGCACAGTCCTCTATTTTCTTTTCTTTTTAGTTTTTTTGCTTTCTTTCACCATTTCTTGTTTTTTCCCCCCACTGACAACAGGGGATTTGCTTTCACTTTGCATTGCCAAATCGCTCCATATTTGTATTTGGCATATTTGGCAATGTAGATGGGTAGTTTTGCCATGAGTTATGACCAACAGTACTCTACTTTGAGCGCTAGTGTCGGTTACACTGCCTAAAAATGGTAGTGGTAGCTCAGCTAGCTGAGCAGACTTACTCTGTATTGCCAGTGATTTCCTCTTGAATTTGTCTGGACTGAAGGATGCCCTCTCTTTTCTGAAAGCCAGAAAAGGGGAGCAATGTGTAAATGTATGGTTATTTCATTCTGCTTTAAGTGAATGAGATAGGATATTAATAAACAAACTGGGTATCGAAGAATGAAGAGGAGTAAGTCAACGATGAATTGACAACAACGCAGAAAGGTGTATAAAACCAAGATTCTCAATGATGACAACACCCACTCATGCAACCCACCTGGACAACCACTACTTGAATAGAAACGTGGTCTGGCAATCTGATTGGTGCTCTGAAGTGTTGTGACAGAGCCACCAGCAGGTGAAGGATGGCCACTATACTCTTAGCATGGACCGCTTATGTGTGGGAAAGAAAGAGAAATAGTGGGAGAAATGTATTATAGAACAATGAAGTGGTTAGACACAGATCAACATGTGGATCAATAGTGGTACAAGAACAACATGACACTCCGACCTATTAACCCTCTGGACACCAGCTTATATTGGGTGTTTTTTTAATACCTTTACCTTTATTTATTTATCTAAAATCGACTGAGTATATTAATTCCTTGCTCTAGCCATTGGGCTGCTATGTATCAAGCCACATATTTGCTATCATTTATCATCACTCCAGGAATTTACAATTCAAGGTTTTGTATAGTATGTGGCAAGGTCTTGCACCCTCACTGTAAATACACAAAGAAAATGCCACAAGTTGCCTTGAAATGTTTTTAGAAAAGCCATGGAAGTGTGTGGCTTTGCGTCAAAAAACCACAGAACAATTCAGCTAAATTCTGGTGGGACAGTCAACCATAAAGGACCTATTCAACCAGAAATACTGAGTGACATGTCTTTAGTCATCTAAAACATGAGCCTGAGCAAATAGGATTTGGCTTTAGATGGACAAAACAATCAGAATCAATTAAGTGGCCAAAGCAAGCCTTTGATTGTGCCTCACGGCAATGGTAAATTACAAAGAGCAAGCTAAAAGCCTTTATAAAGCTATTAGATCCTTGCAGTTACATCAGGAATGAGTGTTTTCATAAGGCTTTTGAATGGAGGACGAAAGCAGGGATAAACAAAAGTAAATTGATTAAAAGAAAGCTTCTCAAATAAAAAGACAGCAAAATCAATTACATTCCATATCATTCAATGTGTTCTTTAGCATTTTATGAAGACATGTCATACAAGAAGCTTTCAAGGACAAGCGTTTACCTGAGGTGCATTTAACTTTTTCACATTATCTTTACTTTGGTTTGAATCAATTTCATCTGGTACAGACTTTCTGTACCGCACATCTCTCACAAAATCAGTTGCGTGCCTTATCTTAAAGCTTCTCTCTCTTTCTACCTCTCTCAACAAGCTGCCTCCCTCTATCTTGCCATTTTCACCTCTTTCTCTGCCTCACTCATAGTCAATTCCCTCTCTGGCCACGTTCCCCCGTCCATTTTCCCCTCTCTCACCACTCTTGTATCTCACATACATATGTTACAGCTAATGATATAAGTAAAAGGCAAGTGTGCTGGGAGCCTGATAGTAATTATCATTACTCCCTGTGTCAGATAAAAGAGTGCTATCAAGGGAGAGGTGAAGAGCTCTATTGCCATGCATGGCCACATTCTCTCCTGTTCTCAATCTGAAAGCATACAACTCAATAAGAAGCATATTAACTCAACGGCAGGCAAGACAAGCACATTCAGATGTAAATCCTTTCAGTGGAGATAATAAACAAGCAGGCCTGCTCCTAGTGTTCTCCATGCATGAGGGGAACAGTTAAAACCATGCTCAGAGCTTTTCTTCTTTATTCTTCATTAGGATATTGATTAGGATAGAGCTCACTAATACTTGCTAAATATGAATGATCTGATCTGGTTGAGGTGACATTCTGTCTGAAACTATCAGTCTTTAAAAGGCTTCCTCCAATGACTTCATCACCCCATTAAAATGTCTGGCAATAGTTAATCTCAAAAAGTGATGCATTATTATCTCAACCAATCCCAATCCCAGTCAAACTGGTGTTCAACTGTGTTGCAAGAGAGTCTAGGTGGGGATTCAAATCTGTGTCACTTTCAATTGGCAGGAAGCAGTTGCTGCTCCTACTTTAGCTTGTAAACTGATGATTCTCTTGCAAGACTCATTTGAAATGTTTCAAATTGTTTATTAGGTATGGCATCATTATCATGCCTCCCCCCGCGAGCAAAAAAGCACGCAAATCCCAAGCTCGCGAGCAAAAAAGAACGAACCGCGAGCGTAAATCAAAAGGTCGCGAGCAAAAAAGAAAGAACCGCAAGCGTAAAAAATAACAATGTGAGCGTAAATCAAAAGGTTGCGAGCAAAAAAGAAAGAACCGCGAGCGTAAAAAATAACTGTGCGCGCGCAACAAGGACAAGGTGTGCCAAAAGGCAAACTCGCGCGCGAGGAGTTGTGCCAAAAGTCTAACACACCGCGAGTGCAAGTCCTTGTTGCGCGCGCACGTAGTAATTTTTTATGCTCGCGCTCGTTCTTTTTTGCTCGCGACCTTTTGTTTTACGCTCGCGGTTCGTTCTTTTTTGCTCGCGAGCTTGGGATTTGCGCACTCCAAGTTGTCTTTTTTGCTCGCGGGGGGAGGCATGGTAATGACGCCATGCCAAAAGTAAAAGCAACACGCGCTCAGAGAAAAACACACCGCGAGCGCAAGTCCTTGTATATTATTATTTTTAACACTCGCGGTTCTTTCTTTTTTGCTCGCGACCTTTAGATTTTTGCTTGCGTTGTTCTTTTTTACGCTCGCGGTTCTTTCTTTTTGCTCGCGACCTTTTGATTTACGCTTGCGGTTCGTTCTTTTTTGCTCGCGAGTTTGGGATTTGCGCGCTCTAAGTTTTCTTTTTTTGCTCGCGGGGGGAGGCATGATAATGACGCCATAATTAGGTCACTGCTTAAAATAATTGCTTAACCGGGATTAATAAAGTTGCATTCCACTGAATTTAAATTTATGGTGCAGTGGTATCCGTCAGAGAAGTTCACCATCATGCATCTATGCTATTGTACATCTATCCTTCAATTCTGTTGCAGCCATTTCTTTTAAAAATGTCATTTAATCCATATTTAAGCAATCAATACTGTAGGTAACATCTGCAAGTAACAACTGTCGGTAAACCAATATGTGTAACTCTTTCAAATACTTCCTAGAGTCTTCTAAACGTGTTGAAATTGTCGGCTGCATGTTTACAAAACCCCACAATTGTTTACTGTATATTCTATTTTTAGAACATGGCATGAAATAACCGAGCTCTAATAGCTACTGATCCTGACTGGATGATGTCTAGGGGTGACGGATCACCATCTTGCTAGTGGCTCTATGGCTACCATCATGGATCACTATCTTACTACGTTCTGTTGCTCAGTGAGCCACTCTGGGGTTGTTTAGAGAAATAGATCACAGTGAGGGCGCTAAACTGCTTGACCATGGACAGTTGCAATGAGCATATTGTATGCATAATCAAGGCTGCTTCCATGCTGCAATGAGCACAATAAGCTGCTACTCAAAAGCACATTTTATGCTAAATATTTTTTTCATTTGCAAATGCATCACAACAGCCATAAGATAGCCTAGTAATTTTTATTTTATAAAGGCAGCCCAACCTTTAGCCTGTGTGTCTTAACATACTGATTGATTGACTGACTGATTGATAGAATGCATGGATTTTTTTCAGGACTTATCATCGCATCATAGCCACGCACTACTGTGCATTTGCACTAAATGATTTTATTGCTTTTGTTGATTTTATTGTTTATATTGTATTTTTAAGTTTATATTAAATTTGTTCCTGCAGTATCCTATTACTTTTACTCAACAGCATATTGTGTTTCAGAACAGTCTCTCAAATGACTGGTGGCCATTCTGTCTTAGAATTCTCAAAAAAAAAAAAATCTCTAAAAAGAGATCAAGGTTTGAATTTTACAACATTTTACTAAAGGATAGAGCAACTGTGTAGCAGTTTCATGCAATACATGCAGTAAAAAGTACTAATACAATGGCACAATGCAATGCAATACTGCATGTATTGTGTAATCTAGGCCTGTTACAGTTAACTTTCCAGTGGATGGACCGGGTATAGTGAGCGCGTATAGTACAATGTAATAGTATTGTATAGTATAGTATGTAATAGTAAGATAAGAGTACAATTTTATGATTGCCGTGGGGAAATTGGGCCATTGCAGCAGCAAAAAGTGGTAGGTTACAGTAAAGAAAAAAAGAATAAAAACAGAAATATAGAATTTAAATGAATATAAGAAATGCAGCTTATATAAACATACACAACAGACAATTTCAACACGCGAAAAATGTATGAATGAGAAGCATGGGAGAAAGTATGGATTACATCATTATGTAGTAATGGTAAAATATATGTTGTATTAGCATCATCAGGTCCCTTACAGTCAATGTTCCAGCGAATGCTCCTGGTAGAGAGTTTGAGCGAGTCGTTGATGCGTTCTAAAACAGTCTGGAGCTTCTGTTTCTGGGCGATCTCAGACTGGGTCACCTCCGCCACATTTAGTTTCTCCCCCTCCAGCTTTTCTGGAACACAAATGACAGGCACAGACACAGGCAAAGACAATGACATACAAACATAAACATCAATATCGACTCAACATTGCACAAGATATCTTTTTAAAAGATCAGTACTGAAATCTATAGTGCAATATGGATTTAACGTCCTTTTGATTATGAGTCTGTATTAGCCTCCTTGTTTAACTATGCTGAAACAATAACAGCAGCAGCTTACTGTCTCAATACTCATGCTATTAACTCCATATGTTTGGTTCAATTCCTCACCAAAGAGTTTCTGTAGGACCTGTCCATCATACAGATCTTCAGCCAGGTCCTTCACAATGATCCTCTCTCCCACCAGAACATCATTTATCCAGTCGATGAGCACCTATGTGGACAAATTAACAAACAGGGACAGATGAATCATAATAAGAACAAGTGGATAAGGGTGCTGCATGGTTGGATTTAGCCCACAAATCCAAAAGGTATGGCAGTAATCATAAGCCATCTTTACACAGCTGACCTGACTAAAAATGCCGTAGCACAGCAGGGATAGAATTAATCATGATCAATTTCCACAAGCTTCTTTATTCACCTTTTACCAGGAATGATCTTTACACTGTGGGAGGGGGTGCCGCAGGAACCATTGGATCTCATGCAGCAATAAACTTTATGTGGATGATTATTGTGCAATATCGTTTAAAAACTAGGCCATTTATACATCTGGTAGATTCAAGATGTTTCCGATAATATTTGTAGTTTTCCCAGCTTGAATTGAACCAAAGTCGCCATTAACCTGTAGCTTTGATTTTTTGCGGTTCTCCCTCACCTCAAGTAGTCAGCAATTGACTGTTGACCCCAGCTACCACGCGCACCGACAGGTGATGGATAGCTTGTTGTGGCGCGAGATGGCTACCATGGTTACCATGGCATTTGCACCTGTATTTGTCCGGCTTTACTTTACACTGAACAAATCCCAGTTCTGCTCCAGCTTTTTTACTAGGTGGAGAGGTGGGTCAGTGCCGGGATAACTTAGCCCTCCTTTTTACCGGCATGTCATCTTCACACAGAATTTTCTGCCGGGACAGATTTGGCTTTATGCCGGTAAAAATTATCTGTGTAAAGACGCAATATACAATGCTTCCAGGAAGTATTCAATACCTTTTACTTTTATGGTGCTGCAGTCAGAAATCAAAATTAATAGAGATTTTTTTTGTCAACAATCTACACAAAATACCTCTCAATATCAATATCTCACTCAAGTAAGTATTCAACGCCCTGAGCCAATACTTTGTAGAAGCACCTTTGGCAGTGATTCCAGCTTCGGGTCTTCTTGGATACGCCTGTATCAGCTTGGCTCATCTGAATTTTGGGATTTTCTCCCATTCTTCCTTGCAGGTTGGATGGGGAGCATCCAACAGCTATCATTAAGTCATTCCACAGATTTCCAATGGGTTTCAAGTCTTTGGCGGGGCTGCAAAAGGACTTTCACATTCTTGTTCTGAAGCCATTCCAGTGTTGATTCAGCTGTATGCTCAGGGTCATTGTCCTGTTGGAAGATAAATTGTTGCCCCAATCTATGGTCTTTGGCACTCAGAAGCACGTTCTCCTTAAGAATTTGCCTCTATTTGACTCCATTCATTGTTCAGTCCATCCTTACAAGTCTCCCAGTTCCTGCAGCTGAAAAGCTCCCCCACAGCATGATGCCACCACCAAGCTGCACAGTGGTGTTACATGGGTGACGAGCTGCACCCGGTTGCTGCCAGACACAACCCTTTGTATTCCGGCTGAAGAGTTCAATTATCGTGTCATCAGACCACAGAATCTTTTGCCTCATGTTCTCAGAGTCTTCCACTGACTCCAGGCTGCTGTCATTTGCCTTGTTTCCCCAGGAGTGGTTTCCTCCTGGCCATACAGACCAGATTTTTGAAGTGCTGCAAGATCTAGCATCGCAGCCAAAGAACTCTGTACTCCTGTCAGAGTGGTCTGTAGCTTCTTGGTCACCTCGCTTGCCTGGTTGCTCAGTTTCGTCCAATGACCAGCTCTAAGAAGAGTCTGGGTAGATCCATATTTTTCCATTTCCTAATGATGGAGGCTACTGTGCTCTTGTGAACTCCAAACATTTTAGAAATTGTTTTATACCCTTCGCCAAATCTATGCATCCTCACAGTTCTGTCTCTGAATTCTACAGACAGCTCCTTGAACTTCATGATAGAGTATCTGCTCTGACAGGCATCTGTGTAGGCATCTGTGGGAGCTTATATAGACATACTGTATGTATTTTGTTCCGAATCATGTCCAATCAGTTGAACTGGCCACAGGTGGACTGCAATCAAGTTGTAGGACATTCAATTTGCAGTGTCACTGCCAATGGGTTGAATACTAATTGACTCAAACCTTTCAGCTCTTCATGTTTAATTAATTTGTAAAAATATGTAAATACAAAAATCCACTTTGACATTATTGGTTATTATGTGTAGATTAGTGACAAAAATCCTAATTTAATCTATTTTAAATTCAGGACATAGCACCACAAATGAGGGAAAAGGGGGTTACATCGTTTCTGAAGGCACTGCAAAAATTTTTTTACCACATTTAGTCTTAAAGTTCTTATTTAAACAATTTCTTGGCTTTTTAATACATTGAATTAAAATTTCATTTACACTGAGGCTATGAGTGTGAAACAACTATTTCACCTTGGATATCATTCAATTTGGCATCTTTTAATCACTCACAACAAAGAACATAAGGTTTTTATTTGATCTTTACACAGATCATACTTAGGAGAATTACTCCACAAAGGGCATAGGCCATCAGCAAAGCTTTTATAGGCGATCACAGCTTTATACATCTAACTTGGACTTACTATAGTGTAGGGTTGTCACGATACCAGAACTGTGAACTTCGATACAATACCAGTTAACATACACAATACTCGATACCTCTTTCGATACCACGACAAAAAGAAAAAATCCTTCACACACAAAATACACTGAACAAAAATATAAACGCAACACTTTTGTTTTTGCTCCAATTTTTCATGAGCTGAAATCAAAGATCTAAGACTTTTTCTATGTACACAAAAGACCTATTTCTCTCACATTTTGTTCACAAATGTGTTTAAATCTGTGTTAGTGAGCACTTCTCCTTTGCCGAGATAATCCATCCACCTGACAGGTATGGCATATCAAGATGCTGATTAGACAGCATGATTATTGCACAGGTGTGCCTTAGGCTGGTCACGATAATCCATCCACCTGACAGGTATGGCATATCAAGATGCTGATTAGACAGCATGATTATTGCACAGGTGTGCCTTAAGCTGGTCACGATAATCCATCCACCTGACAGGTATGGCATATCAAGATGCTGATTAGACAGCATGATTATTGCACAGGTGTGCCTTATGCTGCTCACAATAAAAGGCCACTCTAAAATTTGCAGTTTTATCTTGAAAAGAGACATTTATTAGGCACTGAACTATATGGATTT
>OMLI01059085.1:0-21232 GCA_900302605.1 Rondeletia loricata
GTAGTGCTGGACGAACTCTGGGAAAGGGCTGATATTGCAGCAGCATATGATGACGACATGTTCAAATGGACCCTGAAGAGTTAAGAGCACAGCTGAAGATGGGTCCAGATTACAGTAGAACTCAGGAAGAGAGCTGCAACAAAAAGGCATACAGATACTAAAATAGGTGCTGCCATTAGAGTGGCCTGAGCCCCCTACTGTACATGTTGGTACACTATAATATCTGACATGAGGGTTCACCATCTGTAGGTCTCTGGCAGCCACAGTTTCTCCATTTAGTAAATTGTTCCAATAGGCTGTTTGCAGTGACATTTCAAAGGGGCCAGTGAATGTGTATGTTTATTTTTAGCTGGATGAATGGCATGTCAACGTAAATAGCTCCTGAAACTGGCCCAGCTGCAACTGAGCTCTCCCTGATATTACATGGACCGCCCCGCTGCAGTATGGGCACCATGCTGGTAAACATGGATGGCTGGCAATTCAAAGTAACTCATGTTCTTACCTGAGATACATGAATCTGGCAAGAGTCATTCTCTTGTAAAGACCATCAATTAAACGATAAGTAACATGTTGTACATTGCTATTTGTCTAATATTCAATAACTTCAGTTGCCAACTGGCTAGGCGAGCTCAGTTTATGTGTGGTTGTGGATTTCAGCTAATGGGTCAACAGGTAGCCTAATTCACTGACACATGGGGAAAACGGCCGCGTCAAGTCCTCGGAGATAAGATGAATACAACCGGACGTTACGTATATGGCCTTCAAAATAAAAGTACAAGTTGTACTGGGGTGTACCAAAGATCTGGGGCCGTATTTATAAAACATCGCGTGCGCACAAAACCGGCCTGAAACGTGCGTGCACCACTCTTCACGCAGATTTTCGGATTTATAAAATCAAACTTGTGAGAATGTGCTACGGAAACTTTGACCCATGCCTGCGCACATTCTGGAGACAGTGGGAAATAAAGCAAAAATAGCCTTTACACTCAGTTAATTTCCAGGCCTAGTCCACATCAAATTAGAAAGCCCTCTAATAACAATATTCCATGTCATAAAAACATCTATTACTAAATAGCGTCTTTAGTTTGAATTATAGGCTTAGGCTATATGGTGTGAATTTGTCTCAATTAAGTAGGCCTACATTACAGTCTTTTAACAGAGCCCCAATTTGTCCCAACTTAGTATAGTTGCGACAAATTCAAGGCGTTAAGCAATGGACTGGATGTCACAAGGTTATCAAATAATGATGCCTTATGGTTTCGGGGCGCATTGGAGACGCCGGTGCCGGGCGCACCCACTGTCTGATAGGCCTAGCCTATGAGAATACAAAACTTGTCTAGTCTGTTCTTAAGTCTGTTTTTTTTTTTTTTGTCAAATCAAATGGATGTGAAATGTTGAATTCGTGGTTAGGAGTCTTTCCAAAAACAAAAGCCACGTTTAGGATAGGCCTACCTGGATCTGCTACAGCAGTCTCATCTTCCTCTAATGCCATGTCGGTGTCCCCCTCTTTTTCTAACACAATACCTCTAACTAGGGTTTCCCCCGTTATGGAGGTGAGACGTCCGTCAGAGAGCTCCGGTAGCCTACATGGTACCTCCGTCCTGGAGCTTGTAACATGGGACAGCTTAATGCACATATCTGGAAGGCACTCTGTAATATAGCCTATTTGATAAGGGCATACTTTCTTTACTGCGCTGTCTGCACGCCACGACACCATGTAAATACATACGGCCTTCTGCAGTGAATTCAGTGCACATCTGCACATTATGCAGACTACATCGTTAACGTTCTGCTTTATTGTTTTAGGCCTATAGTCTTTTGCTTGTTTATTGATTCTTTGTTTATTTCTTTTTATATAGGCCTACTGTCTACTTGCCTGTTCCTCTATTGGCTTCTATTACTTGTGCTGCTGCAACGACAAATTTCCCCACAGGGCTCAATAAAATGTCATCTTATCTTTTAAAAAACCTTGCACGTTCGTCAACATGGTTTTATTTTGAAAGTTGTTACCGGAGGTCTTACTGTTTATTCTGGCTGGTTTCACACTGGACGGAGGAAAACGAACGTGTTAATCTTCACTACTTGTTGCGGGTGTTACCCTGAAACTCGCCTCTGTCCGTGATACAATAACGACCCTGTTCACACAATGAGCCCTTAACACCATCACAGGTGTATTAGCCTACTTACCGCTGTGTATAATATCTCCAGTCCGGGGTTTGACCGCAGTTCCCCCGCAGCGTCCCCCGCCTGCTCCGCGTCTCCTTTGCGTCTGTGGAAAAAAAAACCATCGGAGCAACATTGCAGCTAGGTCCAGGAATAGCAACATGTATACAAAGCCTGGTATGATTTTCAGAAAACAACAACAACATTATACCCCGGTGCTCTATTATTTCCAACTAATTACAACTTTTCTTGTCAGTGCGCGTGAGGAGATTTTTACTTTTAGACCATCCTACTTTTGGACCCTTACTAAAAAGCACTATAGCAATCCAATTATACATTTTTGAAGGATGCTATACAAATATCACAACAAAACCCTATGGAAATATGGAATGTTATAGTGATAGGCTACTATAGGAGACAATAAAACACAATAAGGTATCAAAAAAACAACAACTCACTACTGTGTACCACAGACACTGTAAGTCCCTATAGAATATTATAGTGATACTATAGGAGATTAAAATAAACATACCATAAAACACAATCAAGTCACTATAAACTCAGAATTGTGTATCACAGACACACAATAAGTCTGTATAGGCATAGTATAGTGATGCTATAGGATATATTAAAAAAATATATACCATAAAGAACAATAAGATCACTATAAACTTACTATTGTGTACCACAGACCCTATATGAATAGTGATACTTAAGGAGATTTTTTAAAAACACCATAAAGAAAAGTCACTATAGCACCACAGAGCTTTAAGTGCCTATAGGAATATGTATCATTATTTTTCATTTGGGGGACTATGGGCTTAAAGATTTTCTCCTTAACCAGAGTAAGCTTGATCTTTAGATATGAGAGCAGTGAGTACCTGCCATTTATAATAAAAAACAGTCATTCTGGACTTGACTTGGGGAAATTGATACTAGCGTTGTTGGTATCAAATAAGGACCATCCCTAAACAGCACGGAGCTACTTTTTCACTACTTCCACTTCCACCAGATTATTTCAAATAACCATCAAAAAAGTCTGACACATTTTCTGTGTTTCCAATAATTACACTGTATGTTGATTTCAACATGACACTTTATTTAGTAGAATGAATGCACCATCTCATACATACAGTATAGGACAGGCCGCCTTATTTCATAGGCCTGGTTATGAAGAAAGGAGGGAATGAGAAAACAGCTGCTCTTAAGTATCTAAAAAAACAAAAAACTGCAGAATGAAATGCTTTTAACACGTGTTATCAATTCTCTCACTGGCGAGAAAGAACTAGATACTGTAGCTACAAAATGTTATAGGTTCATAAATATACAATATAGTTTGAATATATTTGCTTTAGGGCTAAATTTATATCATTTATTTTCAACTTACAGAGTACATTATATGAAAAATACATTTACGACCCCCAGTGCACAGCAGTTTGGTCTTTGATTTCAGGTTTTACCAGCTGGAAGAAGCTATAAGAAGCTGAGATACTGAATGAATGTGAACACACCAGACAGCAGAAGAAACCAGGTAACATTCCACAGTGTGCTACAGTTCCTACTAGAGTAGAAAACAACATCATCATACAGTATGAGACTTTTAACACACCTAAAAAATTACATTCAGATGAGTCCAAGATGACCAGAGATCAAATACATCAAATGGAAAAATAAGATATTAAAAGGTTTTTAAAAAATGTTTAGTTCTGTTTACACCACAACAATTATTTTCAGTGTTTACTTGAGGATATCGTTTGTTACTCTTAGATTTTGTTACTGATGCTTACATTTCAGAGTGGTATCAAGACTCGGATTACAAACTGGAAATATATTATGACACATAGCTACTCTGATTTAAAAAAAACTAAAAACTTGAATGCTAAATCATTACAATGACAAGATCAGACAGCATGAATTCTCATAAACAAATTCTCTTCAGTAGTCTGGCATGAGACCTGCTCACACCATCATGTAACACTCCAGCAGCCCTATTCTGTTCACACTTTCTTCAACCAATTAAATAGTGCTCACACTTTATTTGGGGGTAGGTGGGGGGTTATTGTGACTAAATACTTCCTATGTGGTTAGTTCAAATATTACAATGTTAGTATGGGAATACAATATCAGCTTGAAACTCATCAATACAATCTATATACAGACCAACAACCAGGTAGACCATCAGCAGACATTGACAAAAACTCTTGCTTTCTGAACCTTCCAAGTTCCTATCCTCTCTCTCGGTGACAATTTCCTAGGGAATTAAGGCTTAAGATGTTCATAAAGTGCTCTGTATGACACTCAAATTCTCCACAGCTAAATGTAGAAAAACTGATTTGAACCAAGTTAATTACTGTCATACAGTAATGTGCTACTGCCATACAGTAGGTCTAATAGCAGCCCTCAGGTTTTCATAGAACTGGTCTAATTATTCTTAGTTGTCAGCACAGAGAAAGCTACATTTATCAACCAGCACTGAGTTGAATCCAAAAAAACAAACAAACAGAAAATCACAATAAATGACATCATTCCAAATACCCTAATTCTGTGACATCGTGACCTGCTTTTATTTTTTGATTGGAGAGTAAGCTCAGAAAGGCTTAATGCTAGCATTACAGATTATTAGAAAGCACTTTAACGTTTTAACAAAGGTTTCCTTTTTGTTTATTAAAACATGTAGGCACTCCCGTCCGCAACTCCGATAAACTACAGTACGTGGCCCCTTTCATTTATCAAACATGAAAAATACAAACGACTGTGAAATTAATGGCAGATGAAGACTGGAACATGTATTTGTTGTCTATATAGTTTTGTTTACAAACACACATTCACCGGCATGTCTAAATACTTCTCAAATGACGTGAGTTCATATAACATCTTTGTATATCACAAGACTAATGAGCAATAAATTACCTCTTTAATATAACTATTCTTCTTTATGTCTCAGAAGATACAAAATAGTAATTTAGAGTTTTATATATTCCGTAAAAAAGTATACCGTGGGAGATTTTTCTGGGATAACAGGAAGGATATTACTGCTCACGTTGGACCTGGAATACGATACGGTATATGAAGTACAGCATGACCATATTGTTATTAGATGCTCCGAGAAGAATTATGTCAACTCCAGTGCACATCCACATCAAAACACTGGGCTCAGGTTCATACACTCTTGGGCTCAATTATAACAGGGGGATTCGCCAAGGCTTTTTCAGACTGTACAGCTACAGTTTGTCGTTTATTTCAGTCTTTTTCTGCTGAGGTTGCCATGTTTTGCTTAACTTTTGAGGTCACATTATGTCAGCATTTGTGTGTGTGTGTGTGTGTGTGTGACTATGTGTGTGGGTGTGAGTGAATGTATGAGTGCGTCTACACTGTGTTTGCGCATCTGTGTGTATATGTGTATATGTGTATATGTGTACATGTGTACATGTGAGTATGTGTGTGTGTGTTCTGCTGCTTCAGACCAGGGTGCCTGGGTCTGCACTGGGCTCTTTTGGGGTCACCTCTTGCATCTGTGAATGAGGAGGCTCCTGATAGAGAGAGAACTCCATTGACCTGTTGGAGAGACAAGGCAAATCAATACCGCACTCTGCAAACAACAGGCATGTACTGGAAGGTGAAACCAGGGATATAAGAAATCTTCATGATATAAATAAATAGTATAAATCAGGGTCAGAATTTTACAGGGCTTCGGGGCAAAAATGTGCTTGAAAATGCATAAAATGCCAGTGGAATTAAAAATGAGGGTTACAAAATGCCCCCAATAATGAAAAGTACCCTGTATTGCATTTCACACTGTTCACATTTCATTTGCTCTGTTGTCAAATTTTCACGCATGAATGCGACTACTGTCCCCCGTGGGAGCCTATACCCAGGGGATTCTTTCTAGTGCGCTTTGGGCGAGAAATATGTAGCAGCCTGAAGCAGAAGAAAACAAAAAATAACACAACCAATATTGTTAAAAAAAAACTTGAGTGGGTAAGAAGTGCAGGACGTGTGGTATATTATGATTTAAAATAAAACAAATCTTAATGGTACAAATTGAGTGTTTACTTGCCAATATGCAATGCAAATGAATCAACAACAAAATTGCCTCTGAAAAGGACCAAAAAGCCTCTAGAAAATCAGATAAAGGGGCAAAAATGACCTCTGAAAAAAGTGAATTTCTTACCCTGGTATGAATTATAGTAAGTAAGTTACTAGGATTACTAGGGTAAGTTACTATAATAGGGTGTTTTGGTCTTTTGGTTTGTTTCTATTGGTAGTTGTTCATCTATGATGATCACCAACTAGAGTTCACCTATTTATTTACATCAGGGGCAAATTATGGTGTAAAAGAACCATAGCAACTAAATGAGAGAACTACTGACCTTCCATGCAGTGGGTGACCGTGGAAGCTGGCTGACTGGGGTATCTGAGCCCTGTGGAGGTTGGCTGGTTCACCTTGAACAGACTGGGCCTGGTGCACCAATGGGTGGGGGTGTGAGAGGCGAGAGATGCCTGCTTCGTGGCCCTTTGAGGCAGCAGGAGGGTAGCCCAGGGCGTTCCTCAGGTACCAGTCCCTCAGACCCTCCAGTGCCAGGGCTTTGTGCAGGCTTCGTGTTGAGTCTTCTGGGGTAGGGAGAGTGAACTGCGGGGGCCTGCGGCTGAAGGAGGGGCCAGACAGCTCGGTCTGGTATGGGTGCAGGTTGGGGATGGAGGACGTGGTGGTGCCTGAGGCAGGATGGGGAGACTCGTACGCCGACAGCAAGATGGCGTCCTGCGGGTGCTGCTGCAAGGGAATGAAGGGCCCACAAGATTTGGTTCTGGTGACTTTGACCCTACGTGGCTCGGCCTGGGATCCTCTGATCACCATGGGGCTGTAAGGAGGTGCAGCACTGGGGAGGTGCACCTGGGAATGGGAGAAGCCATTGGCATGAGGAGGCACTGCCGCGGTGGAGGAGCGAGGAGAGGAGGCGTCCTGCCAGATCCTGCCTGTGGACTGGTACAGGTGGTGCTGCACTTGCATCCTCTGCTGCTTTCCCCAGATATAGTCCATCAATAGCTCATTGTAGCCTCCCCCTGCGCCTCTGCCACCCATGGACAGACGCAATTTGGCCTGTTCCACTGAGCCATCCATGTGTCTCTCAGGGCTCCCCAGGTGAATGTGTCGCAGCTTGCCGTCAGTCAGCGTCTCCGAGCTCTTGTAGGGCCCTCCTCTGGGGGGCATCCCATTTCGGGGCGCTTGATCCTCAGGGAGGCTGGATCGATCCAGCAGGGCCTCTGAGCTGTTGCTGCGTCTGGCGCGGGAGCTGTACGGGCAACCTCGGCGGTCAGAGGAGGAGCCCTCCTGGGCCAGCGGGATCATATGTGGCACATCCAGGCTGCCAGACCACTGCTTCAGCGCATTACCCCCCGACGCATCCGATCTGAGGCAGAGATGTAGCACAAAAAGAGCTATCATTAGAGATGAATCAGGGGAACTATCGATAAAGAGTGAGCGCAATTTTAATCAAAACCGTGTAACTGCATTTAACAGAAAATCACTATTTGTATGGCTAAAAGACGACATGATGAGCCAAAGCACTAGCTGGTAGATAATATGACACTAATCTTTGCTACAACCCTGACTCTCTGCCTGCATACAGCTAAATCATTTAGCCATTCTTCCAACCTGCCAGTCATCACAGTGGGTGGGAGCTGGAGCTGTAGAGATTACCTGACATGAACGCTGATGGGGGCAGTTCGGGCCAGCAGAGGAGTAGCTGGAACACTTCTACCTTCAACGTTAGATGTGCTCCTCGGTAGAGAGTGACTTGGGCTGTAAAAATGGACATGAGAGGACATGGCTGTATTTAACATTTATCACCCATACACGCACACACTCACTCACAAATACATGTGTGCACACATAAACACACAAATACACTCACACACATATCAGCATAGCCTGCAGGATAGGACCACTTTGGGGACAGTACCTAACAGAGCTGGTGACAGAGTTGCGGCGTGTCCTCATCTCATAGTAAATCTCTACTGGAGACAGTTTCCTGCTGATCCTGTGGTCGGGGCTGCCCACCGTGAGTCGGGGCTGGGATAGAGAGCGCTGGTCAGCAGCCACACTGGGAGAAGACTCTTCTGGGACAGGAAAAACAAAGGCATAATCTTTTAATGTGGCTCACTCGTGAATGGCACATACAATTAACCAATCGCTTTCATTTCAGAACATAACAAGGCAACTGTGCTATTTTGTGTTCAAAACAGAAATGTGATTCCTTATCCTTATTCTGTATCTTAACATCACAACTGCAAATGAAATGGAGTCTGCCAGCCAGTAAGTGTGAATGTGTGTGATGTATTATGAATGTGAAAAGCAAAGTGTTGGCAAATATGAAGCCATTTCTATTGCCTATTTCAGAATCAGAACGATGCTGTCTTTGGAGTTAAACTCAACATGGATATGGAATTATCCATGAGAGGCAGAGATAGTTCTTGCAACACAGGTTGATACTTGTTTAGGGTTGACTCACCATTGTCATGGGATGTTGAATCTGACATGGAGCTCGTACTTTCTGACATGACAGTGTCCTCTGGAAGACAACAAACACAGGCCATTTAGGTCACAGAGGATGCAGGGTGACCTGAATCTTTGCTAAAAGTATTTATACAGCTAAATGTGTTTTTTGAACAGTGTCAATCTTAGTGACAATTAGACACTGTTTTCAAACATTTATTTTAGATTTGCCAACTTTTGCCAAATGTTCCATGTGTGGTTGTAGGCGCTGCACAGTTTTACCTGTGTGGCAGCCCCGATGGACTGTCCTCTTGCTATTTGGGACATTTCGGTCTGATTCCGAGTGTCTGTATAAAGCACCGGTGAAGAGGGCTTTCATCTGCTTTCTCTGGGCAGCCTCATCCTGCATGGGACAGCCAGCCATGTTATACTACAGTACATGCAGAAATACAGCTGCTGTGTCAACACCATTGTCATTCAAGGTGTTGACTTACCTCTGCCTTGGTGTTGGGCGCCAGGCCAGCCCTGCGCTGCACCAGTGGGGGTTTCTCTCCTGTCTCCAGGGGGAAAGCACGTGGCAACTTCCCAGTCAGCTCCTGCAGAGGACATTCATTAGCCTCCAATGACTACAACTCCTTCATCCTCTCACTGGCCTGTGAGGTCCAAAATGTTACATAAAATGATAATACCATTTAACACATTATTGTAAGTCTCAATAGGACCATCCTTTAAATGCTTGATTGCACTGAAATAGATGTGCCAGAACTAATGTCACTATCATAATTTAACTCCAAAGCAGAAACTGTGTTGGCACAGAATGACTTTGCCGATGGGTGGTGCATCAAAACCTCCAAATTAGCTACATTATACAGTATGGAGAGCTTCTAAAGGCAAGAATAGTGCATGCAGAGACAGAATGAGACACATTACATCCAGCTGAAAACAGAGGGATGTGTTAAAACAGCTGTTAATGAAAAGCTGAGGGAGCTGTGGCTTCATTAAAAACTGCTGGCACATTCTCTGGAGCAATCGAGCAAACATACATATGCATCCCATTTTATTTCACTGATGTAGTTCTGAAAAAATTAGTTTGCTTTTTAATATTTTTCTTTCATCTGACCATCCAAGCTCAGAGTATCAGATTTACTGATTCATATATCTTTTTTTTTACAGAACATTAGAAATGTGCTGCAATGAAAGCACTCTCTTCTGTAAAAACGCCCATAAATGTACAAATTAACAAATAAACTGCACTTCACCTATACGTCTGAGGTGTATGGAGTGATAGCCCTGTACCCTGAGCCATATGGGGTTCAAAAGGGACATGAAAGCTACTGACCGCCTCCTGCAGACAGACTTGTTTGAGCTCTCCAACTCGACTGTTGAGGAGAGCCTCCAGGGCCTGCTTCCTCTCCTGCAGCGCTGCAACACGCTCGGCCTGCAGCTTGCTGTCCTGGCAGCCTTGAAGATCTGCACAGCAGAGCACATACATAAAGCATCGGCAGAAAATATTTGACATAAAAATATGTGGCTGGACATTTGTAGCCCAAATCGCTGGATTGCAGATTTGAGGGCCTCAGACTCAGACATTATTTTCTCATTAAATTAAAAAATAGGCATTCTTTTGGTAATAATTTCACAAAGGATGCTTTTCAATGAACGTGTTTCTGTATTCAACAGCAGGGTGTCTGTTCACAGTCACTTAGTTGTCTGATAAGATTATCTGTCAGTTGTGGCTACAGAGAATGTGAACAAAAGCCCGTCACACAAACAGCATTTCTTTCAGTTGGCAGTTCCCCAGAGAGGAACACATTTGTTTTCTCATCAGTTGAACTGCCAGAAGAAAAAAAATCAAACTGATTTCTTTGCCAGGCCATTTCAGGCTTGTCCAGGCACAAAAACCAGTGTGTCTTTACTCAAGGGTTTTGGAGCTTAGCAGGAGCAAGTACAAAGAACTGTGCCAAAAGCCAGTACTCACCTGGAGCCCCCAAACCCATGGATGTGATCAGATGTCCTTTGACCTCCATGTGCTGTAATTCTTTACAACTCACCACTCCCAGCCAAACCCTCACCTGACAAAATAGAAACTGAGGTTGAATTGCAGCTGGGATGCATCAGCAAAGCACATCTCAGGCGTAGAAGTGTATTTCCCTAACCTTGCAGTATCAGCCATGTGTTTTCTTGAGGTGTAGACTCAATGGTTGCATTTCCAGCAAGTCAGCAGTAGATATGCATGGGTGTCTCCTAGCTCAGATGATCCCACTGTGCCTCTTTTCAGGTGTCTAAGGCTGAGTCCTTGAATAGAGAAAAATATTACTCATGTAACTAAATCAGAAAAAGGATAGTGAAACAATATTCTTCACTTCTGTGACTGCAAAATGTACACAAATCAAGATATTCCCAACAAGAAGCAAGTCACTCTGTCATATGTGGAAAAAGAGTACGTCTATTATCAAAATACTGGCAATAATAACACTAACTAGTATCATTACAAACACTATGAACCCAGATTTCATATTGTACAAAGCCAACTTCAAACTACGTAGTCAGCCAGTTTTATTGCATATTGAGAAAATAATTGTTCAACCAAAAGTCTAATCATAACTTTGCACTCTAACTGCATTTTGAAAGTGTTAAATACTAAAATTAGCATTCAACTGCAGTTAGCAACCAATTAATTTGCAAAGAGAAGGAAAGATGAGGAAGCGAGAAGCAACATTAATAATGTATAGAGAGAAACAGAGAGAGAGAAACCTAAACCCTGTGTTTCATGTCTCAATAGCTCATGGGTACCAGCACAAAAAAAGAGAGGGAGCCAAAAAAACAGAGCCAGCAGCAAAAAGAAGGAATAAATAATGGAGGCAAGGGGTAAATAAAATGTTTAGTGGAGCCTCCTCTTTTCTGCTGTCATAAATACCATGGTTTAAATGGAGCTCAGAGCTCAGAGCAGTGTAAAACAATGTGGTTTCCCAATGTGTTTGTGTCCTACAAGAATTCTCTTGACTAAATTATAGAACTTCTACATATCGCAGGAAAATCTAATTACTGTCTAAGTTTCAATTTAAAAAACTGCTTTCTGACAACCTTAAACAAGAGGCAATGTACCTTAACTCTTCTGTGGCAAGTAAGCAATGTTGTTCATGTACACTTTTCCCCACATGATGGAGGTTCATTTCAGACTACGCCTTTCCCCTAACCCTACAGAGACTTGAGATCCAAAAATAGCGATAACGTTTTCTGCCAGGAAGCCTTTCACTGAACCCTACTCACAAATCGCTGCCATAAACAAGCATCTTGCTTTTCTTCTTGCCTGTCGAGTAAACAATAAAACAACTAAAATCCAGATGGAAGGCCTCAAAGGCTAAATCGAAATTAACCTTAGAGAGATTGCTTTTGGCAGCATCACATCGTTCAAAATAAAAAATGTATCTACCAGTTAGTCTGGTGAAATACAACTCTGAGAAACTAGAACAGCTGTCTGACAAAGTCCCAAATGCAACAGACCAGCTTTTCTGACATAGGTCAGTAAAAGGTGGTGTTCTGTTCTGTTTTCCTGACTCAAACAACATAACATAAAGAAGGCGGCTAGCAATATGAGGCTCACTTCATGTGAAAGCATACTTGAAATACTTCCACTCAGTTTGCGTTGGCTCCTGTCTTGGAACCGATCCAGTAACTGCTGTTTGCTCCTGTGCGTGTGAAAACCCCCAGCATGCATGACCTCCCATTGACAGACAAGTAGGAGCCTTTCAAACAAACAACTGGCAGAGTAACGACTGCTAGTCAGACAAAGCCCATCACATGAATCCTGTTACACAAGTCCAAGTCAATGAACAGATTCTTGATTTAAGTTAATCTAATATACTGAGGACTTTCACAGGGGAATGTACAAAACAGTGTCTAAACAATGTTCTATTCAACAGTATAAAGAAGGCTGAGCAGCAGGCCTGCTCAGAGAGAGGCAGTCATGGGAAGACAGACAGAGACATTTGGTAGTCTTCTGGATGGGAGCTGGGCAGCTGAATGTTGGAGCCAAAAGGCAGCAATGCCATTGAGGAATGTTTACTTAAGCACCAACCAAAACAGCCCATTTGCTTGGCAAGTTGGTGCTACCTTTTTCAGTTATTCAATGTGGGCTTAATCTCTTCAGAAAAGTAATAACCCACATCATTTTCATAGAAATAAATGTCAGTTTTGCCACTCTCTATCACCAATTGCTATAACACATTAGTGATTGAACCTATAGCCAGCTCATGAAAGCTTTTACATTTGCTGTTCTACACACCCGGTGTCTGGTAGGTCTTTCCCGGGAAAAATCCTCTGCCGCACAGGAAGTGATGCGTTTTATGTTACCGGCAGCAGCAACAGCGGTTTGTTTGGAATAAATAGAAGAAGAACTGGGTAGTTATCATGAGCAGCGATAGCCACCATGGATGAACAGACAAAGAAAAGAACTTCATCAACAGAAAATCCAAGAAAAAAGACGTCACAGTGCTGGACACACCGTTTGATTGACAAGTGATCTCTGTAAAGTGTAGTGCAGAAACACCACAGCAATGAGCGCTGAGCATTAAAGATGCCATCAACAAAACAAAATGAGGAGGGTTACCACTTTAATAAATGATACCCGTGATAGTGTGAAAAACTGTGAGAATAATCCACTGCAATAGATCATCCTCTAATCAGCTCTTACTGCGTCTGACAAATAACACACCTGAGAAGATCACTGGTCTCACTGGTTGGAGTCAAGAGGTAACTGCTTAACCATCTGGTGTGCAGATGTGTGCTGAGGTACAGGTACAACAACACAGGACTGCATCATATTCCAGAGTGAAGCCCGCGGGAAAGACGGCAGGGAATGGGAAGAAGAATCAGATAAACACAGTCGCAGAGAGGCATCAAAGGGATGATCCGGGGGAGGGGGGATATGAAAGCAACATGATCAAACATGTGTTGACTTAGCATGAACAGGGGAATGAGGAACTGGGTATGGATGGAGATATATAGCACTGTTGCGAGCCATGTTGATTAAAACATGAGCTGTGCAATGAGAGCGCGCTGCACAGGGGCAGCTCGCATCACACGAATGCAAATCAGTGAGGAGTTTAATATTCAAAGACCGCCGAGCTAAACACTAAAGCCTGTAAGGTAGGTCCTCTCCTACCATGTCCACATACGAACTACACTGCTCTCTCCTCTGGCTTAGAAGATACAGATATTGTACTACAACATTCATAGCAAAGGTAAACCCCTACAGGCAACAGTTTTATATCCAGTTTTCAAAGGGAGAGAGTCAAGCTCATCCCTTGATGAACAATATGCCTCCCAGCCTTTAATGAGAATCAGTCTCTCTGCTGTCAGGCTTTATCTGACCCTAGAGTCCCAGCAGAAGGCTACTGTTGCCAGCGTCTTTTATATAACAGATATTTTCATGACATATTGTATAGTGTGCCTTTATATGTTATGGCAGATGGTTTTGCGAACACCCTCATATCTGTTTCAACTGACAGTGACTATTGAACGTACAGTATTACACGTTAGTCTCTTTCAACAGGCAGGAAGACAGACAGAACAGAACAGGCAGTACAGAGCAGCTGACATGTACAGGAGCAGCTGAAATATCACCTCCAGCGCACTATGGACAGGTGAGGCTGCAGCCCTCATGTTGACTGCTAGTGTTGACACAGCTGCTGTTAGGAACTTGCACACGCTAACCAAACCAGGGCTACAACTACACAGATTGTGTTGGAGTAGCATGAGGATTCTATTACCATTTCAAATCTGAGGAGTAAAAACTAGGCCAACTGTGATGCAGTCTGAATAGCATTGATTATTCCACACCACATGTTGCAAGCTCGCTTCTCACAACGCCTTCAACAGCATGCTCTACAAAACTTCCAGTAAGGTTTTTCAAGACGCTTTGCTCATTTACAAGACAAGAGCATAGCAGTCTCTGAGAAACAGTTCTGTGGGTGTGACCTTTCTCTGCACCATCTCCCTGCCGTTCAGCATCAAACTCCAGGGGGTTATACACCCATGGTTATATTGTGATGATGAGGAGCAGGAATAGAAATGTCAACGCCCAAATGTTTTTAACCTAAAAGGGGGGAGATGGAAAGAGAGAGCTGCAGTTAAGGTCTCTATATGAGGAGATCAGTCAGGGTCAGTGGGGGATGGAAAGCTGATACAGTGCAGAGGATTTACTACATGGCCACTTGCTGAACTATCTCCACCTGACCAACCACCAGCAAAGGACTGTGGAGGGCTTATGGAAGGTCAGGTGACCCCCCGCGCTAATACGATCTCCTCTCGCTCTGTCTGCATCCATGAAATACTGATTTATAACATGCTTATCAGCACACAGCAGGGCAGCTTAGCTCAGACTGGCCAATCATGTGGCCGGAATTTCCATTCTGAATTTCCAACCCTTCCCTGCCCTTGACGCTCACCTTTGCAGGTTTGACATGACTGCCGTGGGTGAAACAAAGCAAGGTGAGGGGAGGGGGGGGTAATAAAGAATGGAATGTGGCTCTAACGTCCAAGGGGATTATTCCTATTCTGTTTCCCCTTGCTCTGTAACACCTGGAGGGATTTCTGTATGTATTCCAAAGACTTTTCCGTGTCCCAGCCTTTGCACTGTGGTTGTAATCCGCTCTGTTGATTTTGGAGGGAGTTCAAGACAGCCACTGCCATACAGCTACATACATCATTATACATGTATACATAGTACCACCTGAAGCTTTCATCTTTGCAAGCGCATTCTGTCCACGTTTATCTCTCTTTATGATTGAAGAAATGTGGTCAATCCTCTATCTTATCCATGGCAACATTGCTCTGGTCTATGCTAAACGCTTGTTACGGTTTGGCGCCCGATTCACTGAGCTCACACACTAAGCACTCATGGTAATCTAAGGCACTTTGGATGAAACCAACGGCATGTTCTCATTTCAAATTCATGGTGACGAATGCACAGGTGAAAGGTTTGCTGAAAGGCCTTGGGTCTGGGATGAGCACAACCCCTGGTGAAGTGGTCAGCTGTTACTGAGCCAGCTGCTCAAATCATGTCAGTCCATCTCTTAAGGGCATAATAAAAGGAATGGTGTCACCTTGATCCAACAGAATAGTGACAGAATACTATTGTGTTTGTACCCATCTGGGTCAAGATCCAATTCCATGGTGTTTGAATTGAAATGTAACGCTCAAAGTGGCATGAAAACCATAGGGAACGCTTTATAGAAAAGTAGAGTGCCATGCAACATATTTGAAGACACAACAGTGATCAGAGGGGAGAGGACAAAACACAACACTGACATGGGTTAAAATCCAACTGACCAAAAGGAAACGAGGCATGAATGGTCTCCTAGATCCTAGCTTTCCCAACCCTCTTTGGAAATGAATGCTACGGAGAACAGGCTCTGAATGGCCCATGAATTCAAAACCCCCAGACTACATGAGTGATCAGCACTTTCAAAGAAAACAAACGCTTGGCAACAAAGTGGAAAATCCTCTTCTGAAAACAGTGAGGTGTTTCCCAGACAGACCAAAGCTGCACTAGCAGTGAATCATCCTGAGGCACTGTCCGGGACAACAGTCCCTTAGATCCTGGCAGCTGTGGACATCCTTGTTCAAGAATGTGTTCATAATAGTGTTTATACCGGTGCAAGTCTCCGTGGGAATAGTTTAGGCAAGACTAGGCTGCAAACGGCACATTGCAATGAGAAGAACCAGCAGGATTTAGAAATGGGCACTGTAATCAATAAGGGGCCTATGAAGAGCAATAGCAGCACGTTACTTTGAAGGAGTCTATTTTGCTCCATAACAAATCAACAGGGAGAAGTTGTGTATTCCCAGAAAGCATGGCACAGATTTGTACTCATTTAAAGTAGCCCATATGAATTCATGCAGATGCAATTGCTCTCCTGCTATTTCCTGTAGTTTTTTTTTTCATGAATAATGACTATGCCACACAAAAACAATATATTCGTCTGATGAGATGCGTTGGAATAAGGCGAGGCATAAATGTAAACGACAAAATGAATGGCATTTCATAAAACCCTTGCGTTACATTTTACAGGCTTATATTGTAGCCCGATAGGGAAAGCGTAAAGCATGTGCTCCCACATGAAGCCCGGCGTGTGGGTCTGCAACACACCTACATCTGCATAGCCGCTGCAGACGGCGAGGCTGCTCGTGAAAACAGTCCGGAGTGATTAACGGCATGTAACATCGCAGGTGTGTCACGAGCTGACACAACATCAAAACGTGTTTACAAATGTCCGAATAGGTGGAAACCGCATGCCCCAAAATAACATGTACAATCCCCAATAACGACTTATAACACTATAGGCCGAGCCGTTTTCCTAGAGACTATCGGCTCTGTTGACGGCTATTCATTTATCCGCCCATGTACGATGAGAAGGACATCTTGGAGCAGAATCCCCTTACCAGAGAGCATGACCGATGCATACGGAGGTCTCCATGGTCGTCTGTGGAAACGCTCAGCCTAGAAAAATAATGTCAACGTGGGGCTACTTGACGAGGTCCTCCCCAGAAGACAGCTTTATAGCTGCTTAATAAAATGTACCGTAATTCATAATACATGAATAAGGCAAGTCGTTCACGGTGGCTTCGTATCCCAATTGTAATTCACCAGCAGCCTCTCGACCTCCGTTGCGTCGAAGCCCTCTGCGCATCTCGGCAGACCTGCCTTCAAAAGACGAGAGGTTTCTCTTCTGCACCGGATGAAAAGACCGATTTTATATAGTCACTACAACGTCCCAGACAAATATTACATGCCTCAAACGTGTGGCACTTCATCCACAATATAAAATGTTGTCATATCCAGGTGTTACGTACTCACACATACACACACGTAGGCTACTGTGTGAGGCTGAACTATAGAAACACATCAACCTGGCTTGATGTCTGTGGTTCTCACACGGTCCGCCTCCTGAGGTTATCCAATTATTCTCAGAAGATGATTCAAAAATAGTTTTCTCTGTTTTTAGTGCGTGGAAGACATTTATTTTGTCCATCTATCTAATGATTATTATGCCCTGTTCATACTATACTCCATAAAGCCAGAAGCCCTCTTGTATGTCTTATGGCAATTTGGATTATTCATACTGTTATTTGGATTCGGATCAATCTGATACAATGATCAAATCCATGATTATGAAGAATACATTTATTCAATCAAAGCGGTTATTTAGAAAATTCCTAATTCTTAACAATGTTAAAAATTCTATTAAAATCACTGAATTACAAAGACATGTTTTACAGCTCTTTCTGTACCCCTCCACCCAAGCATCGTAGCATACATACAATAGAGGCCTAGCTGAAAATAATGTCACGTTCATACAACATAAATGACACTATACATAACAACCATTACGTTAAGGAAAACACATATGCTTAACAACTTTTAACGTCAATTAATTTTCCTACATTAATTTCTATTCCATGACAAAATGCAAAAGCCTTCAGGCTTTACTGATTTTGTTCATATGAATGGAAATTCGATTAGAATTTAGTATGCCTACATTTAAGAAGTAAACTGTACAACAACCACAACTTTGTGACACAACTGAGATCATAACATGCTCAACTTCAAAAACGTAAGCTATGGTGGAATACAGAATTCTTTATAAAATATAGGCTCGGAAGCTGTATAATTCAAATCAAGGCTTTGGTTGTGGTTCCCACTAAAACAATGAGTGACAGAAGCCACGGGAAGCTTTTAAACCAATCTGACAGACACCAAGATATCATTTTCTTCTCATTTCATTGGCCCAAACAAGGAAGGATCAAATAGCTCAATAATCCTATGCTACTATGTCACAAAATATAAATGTTAATAAAATAACAGCTATGGTTGGGTGAGGGTAAGTAGGCTTCCACTGTTTCTGGGTCAGCTGTAACACAATTTTTTCAGAAGGCCTTCAGATCTTACAATGTAGTAAGTACATTAGACATTTGAAAAGTAGCTTTTGCAATAAATATTTGATCTCAATATAGTAGGCCCAGTGTCAGCAAGCAAGGTTTATTTGCATAATGCCTTCAAGACAAAGATATAGGGAAAAAACGTCCTCTGCTTCAATTACTTAACACGTGTCTAAATAACTTAATTCAAACAATAGGATTTTTAAAGAATAATCAATTGTGACCTCAAACAATTATTTTCAATTTCAAGGGCAAATTTCACACAATTACTAGAGGAAGCCAAGAGAGCATAAATAATCCTAATATACATATTAAGAATACATATATTTCACATTCTTAAAATCATTGAGTGACCCTCTAAAAGATTTAATATTGTAAAATGTATATTTCCCACAAGGTTCTGCTATCAAAATAATCCATCAAGGTGTTAAAATCGTTCTATTATTAAAACATAACATAAAATTGTCAAGAACATAAATGGGGTGAAGACAGGTTGTCTCGCTTATACCGACCTATGTGAAATACAGAATTGTTGTCATCCATGTGATCTCCATGGCAGAGGAATTTGGCTGCGACAAAGCAGTTTCGCTTGAGGAAGAAATCATTTTAGAAAAGATGAATGTTTTGCAGACACATACTAAAATAATTTGATCTATTCTGGTTTTTGTGTCCTAACATTTCAGCATATTTCAGATGTTTCATCTGCTAATCAAAGCTAACTTAAGTCTTGCTGTGTGCAAGGGCATGCTTGTTTACATCTGCCTCAGCCCAAAAATGATGATAAATGTGGCGAAGATGGAGATCTCTTTGGTCTTTTTCAAAATATCCTTGTCTATTAAGCATTGGTATCACACGCCTTCCTACGCCCATAAATGAATGGCCACAAAGTCGGACCATTAAAAATTCTGAGCACATCTCCATCAACTAAATCATCCACCCAGTTAGTGGTAACTTGCAAAGCAAAGGTCAAGATAAAATTTGATCTACTCCCAGTATGCATTATGTAAGAACACATTTTAAAGCAGTAGACAATGGAAGATGAATGTTAGAAATTGCAGATGGTTTGATTGTTTTAGTTCTGTGCCACTGCCTTTTTCCCCCCCGCCTCAGTCTTCTCTCTACTTCTGTTCCTCTCACGTTTTTCTAAAATTTTCCAGTTTACCGTGAAATATTTTTGCTTTTCTGTTTAAGTAACTGCTGTGACTGTCTTGGCCATGTCTGTATTTTTCCATTTAAAAGCTGAGGTTCTTCGTTTTTAAATGTCACTACAAAACAGCCTTAGTATCCTGCATTTCGCATAATCTGTCTAATGACGTGAGAGCCTAATGTACAAGGATGGCCTCCATTTTGCACAAGTCTTTACAACTGCATGTCCACGACACCACTTTATTTTTTTATTTAGACATTCAGAGTTAGCGGCAGCATTACGCAGAAAAAAATATCAAAACCTTTGATGAGTCACCTGAACCTGTTGCCAAATGAACCAGGTGTGAATGTAACCAAGAGAGCCAACCAAACGCGGTATAAGTCCGTTTACTCTCTGCTGTCAAACCAAATTATAAAGACAGCAAACGTATTGATCATTTAATTGACCAAATAATGGACAAGTGCACTAGATACAAAAGTAAGTAATTTTGTCCAGAAGCAAGAAGTAAACTGATGGCTAATGCTTCGTTGGTGTGGTATATAGCATATGGGTGGCATGACGACATTCTCAACATGACGATGATCAAATTCAAATTGTGTCAAAAAGATAAATGACTCAATTGGTAATCTCAGCTTTTGATTTTTGGCCTCAGACAGACAAAAATTTGGGTTGATGGAATTGTCCACTCGAAAAAGCAGGATTGGTGGGATTTTTTTGTTTTAAATGGTGAGAGAGAGACAGACAGCCAGCCACAGAGAGAGAGAAATAAACCAATTCCTCAAGCAAACAGTTTGGATCAACCAACAGCACACCAACCAAACAGTTGACCAGTCGGCCAAGGGAGTTCAGCTCTACATGTCACACTGCCAAGTTTAACTTGACGTAACAATCATGAGGAAAAGCCCTAAAACAATGTAGCAGAAGAAATCTCAGAAGAAATAGGTCTGCTCACTTGTGGGTGCACAAGATAAAATTAAAAATTAAACAAAAGAGTGCGAAAGAAATATATATACAGTATATAGTAGGTGCTCTTAGAACTGAGGGAACAAATGCATTGAGATAAAGTCCAAGAAGAACTTAAAAAGCATTCTAGGCACTCATATAGTAATCCAAAGAGGAGGGCATGAAAAAGGTAAAGTTAAAAAGCCTTTATTGTCATGGCTAAATAAACTAAAAAGCCAACATGTTTCGACCAAGAAACGATCTTCATCAGGGCATACGTGGCAAACAGGTGAGGCCTTACCTATGTAGACAAAGTATCCAATGGTTAAACAAGGTGGAGATCACATGGTGGAGTAGACCAAGCATAAGAGAGCAAAATGAATGTGAGAAATATTAATACAATGAAAAAATCTAATAGAAATCAACAAATAAATGGAAAGAAATATATAGAAAGAAATATATGTGTATGCAGCATATACATACACACAGACAATAATATACACAAGAGAAAATCACAAAAAGGACATGAAATCAGTATCCTCCAT
>OMLI01059087.1:0-10642 GCA_900302605.1 Rondeletia loricata
ACAGCATTTAGCTGCATCTCCTGCAAGGGCCTTTCTTTTTTCACCCTCTCCCTCTCTGCTCCACCCTTCCTCTTTTTGCCACCGATGTCCATCTTCCACTAGTTGGCTGTCAAACTAGCGCGCCACGAGAAATATGATGACTGACGAACTGATGATGACTGACGTTGCTGCGTTGGCTTTGATCACGTCTTGTGAAGGCAGTTTCGGATTGGCTATCGGCACATGCGTGGATCCGATCACGTGTCATGATAGGCAGAGATCATACCATTAGGTGAAAGGCGGGCGGGGGAGGGGGGGACTGTAGCCAGATCTGACTGAATGGCCCGCTGTGTTTGCTTTGAACACTTGCCTGACTGCGGGCCAATCAGCAGGCCAGGCCACCGGGAAAATTCCCGGTTCTCCCGATGGCCAGTCCGGGCCTGGCTGTGGTGTATTGGCCCATAAAGATGTGTCGACGATGCATGAACAATTGACTTTTGACTTTTTCATCATCCTATTATAAATTTACAGTCACAATTTGGCGTGACTAAGTCCGATTATAGAGCTGTGCCTGAGGGCATCTTAACCTGGAGCAGTGGAGATATGAGTCACCATGGCAACTGTTGGCATGGAGACCGACTGCTTGAGAAACGCTTAGCTGCACACCTGGCAGAGTGTATTAGCCACAGTGTAGATTTGCTACCAGCCTCTGAATCAGATGAGTTAATCAGCCAAACTCCCTGCTATGAAATACAAATGAATCTGAATGAACAGACCAGAGTGACTTTGTCATTTCCTTTCTTTTGTGTGTGTTTCCTGCCGCAACACTTACTTTTGGCTTCTGCTTGAAAAGCTCTCAGTTGGTTTACTGTGTCAAATGTGAAAGAAAATGATGATAGGTATTGTTCTTGTTGATCCTAGCTTCTCATGGACGAGAAACGGGACCCACTTCGATGTGGAGAAAGACTCCAAGGTCCTGATGAAGCCCGGTTCAGGAACTCTGGTCATCGACATCAGTGGGGAAAAGGCTGAGGCCTACGAGGGAACGTACCAGTGTACTGCTCACAACGAGCATGGCACCGCCCTGTCCAATAACATTGTCATCCGACAGTCCAGTAAGAGCTGTCATCATTCTCATTAACATTATTTTCACTATGTTTTTAGTTTTTACAAAATAATATTTCTTCCAATGTTCAGAGGTCACAGTAATGACATAATTTTCTTTTTTTACACTTTAAAGAGTTTTTAATTAATAAATGAATGCCTAAACTTTGGACTATGCTGTGAAATGCTATCTATACATTTTTTGGGGGGAAAAGCCATTACATTAAGTTTATAATTTAACATCTGTACATCTGATGCAGTCTGTAAAAGTGTCATCAACCCAGGGCTTGGACATTACCTACTGTCCCTCAAAAAGCACCATCATTTGGTTAAATTTTGGGTTGTCATCACTTTGTAAGAGTAGGTGTCACTTTATGTTTATGTTGTAAAGCTCATTTTGGAATTTAACTCGGCCATATAATAAGAACAAGAACAAATGGAACAACAAAAAAACCCTGATTCCTAGAATTCTGTTCCCAGCTTCCACTGGCACACTTCAAATTTGCACCGTGCTCAGCCTCATCAAAGCATTTTTACAAATATATTAATTTATTTGATCTATATTTAGATGAGGTTGGCCTACAATACCTTTGTTTGATGTTTGCGTGACTCGCAGGGTCCCCCTTGTGGTCGAAGGAGAGACATGAGGCCATCGTGGTGCAGACGGGGGTCTCCCTGCTGCTGCAGTGTCGGCCCCCTGCCGGGCTGCCCCCTCCCGTCATATTCTGGATGGATAACAGTGAGTTTTTCACTGTTTAAACTGTCTTTCTACGGGTGGCCCAAGTGGACGTTGAACCCCTAACCTTGGCATTGTTAGTGCCATGCTCCACCCACTTACTGAATTTGCTTTTACTCCCACTCTTTTTCTCTTTCTGTCCTCCAGTCTTCCAGAGGCTGCCGCTGAACGAACGAGTGTCCCAGGCGCTGAATGGAGACTTGTACTTCTCCAACGTTCTCCCAGAAGACACCAGGAGTGACTATATCTGCTATGCCCGCTTCCCCCACACACAGACCATCCAGCAGAAACAGCCCATCTCAGTCACCGTGCTGGACAGTAAGTCTTCCCTCTTTAAGACGGAGTGAGCAGGCCTCGGACCCGGCGTTCTTCCAGCCTGGGTTTAAATTTCACTTGCTGGGAGCTTGCTTGCCTCCAATTGAAGAGTTCTCTTCCACTATATGTCTTTTTGCTTTGTTTTAATGTTGAACAATCAATCAGAGTAGATATAACTTCGTTCCAATGGTCGATACCAGTTGAAACAAATCATTGATTGTTGGAAAGAAACTCTTCAATTGCTCAGATTTTAGTTTTAGACTTCTCTTATCATTTGCCAATCATTCTTATTTCCCATTTCCAGATATTTTCCCAAATGTTTATGTGATGAACGTGATCTTCCTCTTCTGTTTCAAATGAGTGCGCTGCCCTATCATGCAAAAATATATTTCAGCCTCAAACAAATTTTATTTGTCTTATATTTTTTGTCGCTGTTCTTCTTGTTTTCTCCCTTCCCTGAGCCCAGAATCTCCCTGATCTAGCTTTGTTTCATGGGTTTTCCAGTAACACTTGATTTGACCATGGCCACATTTCAGTGTCACAGTTAAATACGCTGGAATAAAGCCATTGTAAAGTGTTACCTGTTTTCCTTCCTAGGATTGCATGCTTATGATTTTCTGTTATATTACAGTGGAAGCAATGAATGAGACTGTGGCTGCTTTATACAATATCACTGATTTGTATAGTGGTGAGTGCTGCTGGTTTATCCCCATCCAGCCCCCTCAGTGTGATCCCAGCCCTGTCTTCACTCCCTGGTCTAACCTTACCTGAACTACACACTTACCCTTAACTTAGCCTCAACCCCATCCTTTGTGATTATATTAACATAATAATACATAACATAGCAAAATAAGATCAACAACATCCATTCATTACCTCTAACTTACATTAAAAGATGTACATAGTGGATTGCATAACAACAAACTCCTAACAACCCTCAAAGCATGCATAGCACATGAAATATCAGCCAATACCAACCCTGTCTTTATTATGCATAATTCAAGTATGAATTTAGACAATGATCTCATGATCTGCTCCATCTAGCACACATCAATCTGTTAACCCAAGATGGATATGAAGCATGCCTCAGAGCTTTACTCTGACATAAAGGCATCGCTCTTCATCCATCTTTCTAGATCCTTCCATACTCTTTTTTTATTCAGTCACTCTGACCCTGAAAAAGACTAATTGAAGGATCATTATTTTACACAAGCTGCCCTCCGTCCATGCAGTTAGAGGATCACACAGCCCTCAAGTCAGTCCCTGCTCCCATCCCACTTGGCTCAGAGTCCCTTGACCTTTCGGTAAAAAATAGCTGAGGGTAATTGGTGACGGAATTCTAGAACCTTCCAAGAGGAACTTCTGGAAGAGGAGGGGATGTTTTCAGCAAAGGACTTCGTGTTGTCATAGCAACAGACTGACAGATACCCCTCTCAGGGAGATCTCTCTTGCTCTCTTAGATACTGCCTATGTGTGACGGGGCAAAACAGGCAATTTGCAATCACATTGTGTCATTCACTCATTTTCTGTCCCCTGTGTCCACTTTGACAAATACCTAATACGCATCCAGGTGTTTATATGCACTTCATTCAGGACTCTTAACTGTTCACTAGAGAGATTTGCCTCCACCTCCGTCCCTCATGTCAATGTGAATGGAGCTCTGGTCCTGATCTGGCCTTGTGTCCCCGTGTGTTCAGACAGCCCGGCGGGAGAGCGCCGGCCCGGTTTCATGGCGCCTCTGGGCTCCAGCAGCACCAAGATGGTTCTGAGAGGGGAGACTCTGGAGCTGGAATGCATCGCCGAGGGCCTGTAAGTAACCAGATAACTTATATCATCATTTAGCTCATCTTCAGGTTTAGGTTTAGTTTATTTACCCATAGAAATGTTAACACTGACAAAGGGAGAAAAAAGTAATAAAAACTGCAGATGAGACAAAGAAGCACCAAGAGGCTTATGAAAACATCTAATCCCAACAGAAAACAGTACAGATTCTGTACAGTCCCACGCCACATTTGTGCTGATGACTTACAGACCTAATTATTTAGCAGCTTATTTGAATATGATTTCAGCTCTCTGAGTTCCTAGTTGATCAACTACCTTAATCTCTTTTATGGAAAATACAGTAACATTAGGCTGCTTGGCAACTGAACTGAGACAAGCAGAGATTATAGCATATTACATTCGTAGAAGCACTATTTATATACAACAGCGTGCTTTGTTAGAAAATGAGTATTTGTCTTGCAATCATAATTAGCTAGATATATATCACCACACATCGCTGTTCATGCAAACTAACTGAAGTATGGTCATCCATGATGTGGCATTATCAAAATTCATTTGCATACAAGAAGAGGATTACAGTAGCTGTGTGAAAAATTGCAGCGAAGATGAAAGATGTATGGCTAAATTAAAGGTACAATTTCACAGTAATACAACTTATACTTTCTTATATTATTATTAGATACTGCTCAATAAAGAACAGACTTAATTTGTAGAAAAGGATTTTGACCCTCACGCTGACTGACAGACCTGAATTTGGTTTTTGAAGAGCAGAGCATTGTGGCGACCGCACTGTTGTAAAAATAAAATATAGATGACAATGACTCAAGTGAATTGGGTAGCACAATCAAATGACAAGGACAAGGACGAGAACGGTCCAAAAACAACAAAATGCATAAATAACACGCCACACACACACACACACACACACACACACATTAAATCCTGTTGTGTTTGTTTCCACGACAGGCCCACTCCAGAGATCTCATGGATTAAGGAGAGTGGAGAAATGCCGAGCAGCAGGATGTCCCTCCACAACTTCCAGAAGACCCTGAAGATCGTTGATGTGACGGAGGCTGATGCTGGGGATTACCGCTGTACGGCCAAGAACAGCCTGGGCAGCGTGCACCACGTCATCAAGGTCACCGTCAAAGGTCTGTGGTTCGACTCACTTGTCGTCTTGTTTCACTGATCCAAGATTATTTTATTCTATTTTAACATATTTGGAGTCAGTTGCTCTGGTGGCAGATTGTGGAGTCTAATAATGTTTTTAATTTATCATTTCAAGGATCTTTACATCAGAATCGATTATTAATATGTTGATTTTACAGCTTAGGAATTTAGCAGACACTTATATTCAGAGTAACTTATCAACAATGACTGCAACAGTGGAATAAGCCTCCCATGTACAAGGTCGAAGCCACAATGACCTGAAAATAGATGTAACAATTATGTCTGTGTCCCTGGAATAGTCATGTATAATAAAGAAGTGCTAGGTTTGATTTCTTTGTTCCTGTCCATCCTCCGTAGCTGCTCCATTCTGGATCAGCGCCCCCAGGAACCTGATCCTCGCCCCCAACGAGACGGGCATCCTGACCTGTCGGGTCAGTGGAGAACCCAGACCGAAGATTAGCTGGTCCATCAATGGAGTCCCCATAGACAGTGAGTAAAATGAGACTCTGCTTTCCCTCAACCTGGTTAAAAAGCGTACTCGTTATTTTTTTTTTGTCATTGCTCCAGCACCATGCTGCACCAGATAAAAATGTATATGTACAGGTGGTTTGTGTATAAACTGGACCATATATCTAGCCTGTGATCCCTTGATAGACGCGCCCCAGGACCCCGGCCGGAAGGTGGAGGACGACACTGTGATTCTCAGCAACGTGCAGACAGGATCCAGTGGTGTCTACCAGTGTAACGGATCCAACGAGTTTGGCTACCTGATGGCTAACGCTTTTGTCAGCGTTCTCTGTGAGTTGAAGTTAAGGTTACTAAACATCCATTTAAGCAGCTTATCAGATTGCCCCATACAAATTGTGTTTTACTTTATAAATAAGTTCATTAGATATGAATTATAAGCAAGCATCATTTGAAGGTCCCATTCTATTCTAATGATGTATTTGGCTGGAAAAATACGAGCCACTGTGGCCGATGGGGAGAAAAGTATCCTGTCCTGATTTTAAATAATACTGTGCTTCTTTCCACAGCTGAGCCACCAAGGGTGCTCACTCCATCCGACCATGTGTACAAGGTCATCACTAACCACCCTGCCTTACTGGACTGTGCCTCCTTCGGCTCACCAATACCAACTATCACATGGTGAGATTGAGATCAGATTGCCTGTGTCTTTGTCTTTATGTATCAGAGTTTCAAAGAAATGTCATGATGTCATAGGATTGGATTTCCCTTGATTGTGAGAGCTCATAATTCAAAACACATAAAACAAGAAAAAATTTACTCTTAGGAAAATTATAGATTTAAAAAGTGTACTTTTACATAGTAACAACCTAAAATTCAATAATAATTCATATTAAGGCATTTGATGTAGTGAAAAGCATGTTTTCAGTCAGAGAGATTAAAATCATATCATGCCAAGTTTTAAATCACTACATTTCCATAACTTGGTTATTTTCTGTGAACATTAGTATAACATATGCCATTTCCTTCAAAGATTATGAGCGCATACGTTTTTAGCATGGGTAGTGCCAGTGAGATCAGAATCGAACCCCTGTCCTTGGCAGTTTCAGTACCATAATTCACCCATTTAGCTCCACAGGGCCATTAAATACATGATAACATATCATTTTTCATTGACCACAAGAAATCCGTTTCCATGCAGGTTCAAAGACAGTCAGATCAGCATACAGAATGGAGACACGTATGTGATCCATGAGAACGGTACATTGGAGATCCACGTGGCCCAGCCGCTAAACAGCGGAAAGTACACCTGCATTGCCACCAACAACCTGGGGATCAAGGAGAACGATGTCTACCTGGAGGTTAAAGGTCAGATATAACTCAGAGACACGGATACGGACACTTCCTGAATAGAAAGGATAAATGTACATCACACGGAGGAAGTGATATACGGTGGTTAAACTGGACGAGAATCACATAATTTTCAACTATTAATATCATCTCTCTCTTATTTTCTCCTATCTCTCCATTACAGAGTCCACCCGTATCCTGAAGCAGCCTGAGTACAAGGTGGTGCAGAGAAACAGGAACGCTGTGTTTGAGTGTAAAGTCAAACATGACCCGTCCCTCATTCCCACCATGACCTGGCTGAAGGACAACAGAGAGCTGCCTGACAACGAGAGGTATTGTGCTGCAAAAGGCCTTTGGACTGGACTTGTGTTGTTATTCAGAGTGTAGTTGAGTTTAGTTCACTTTAGTTAACATTTGTTATTTACACTGTGATAAAACACAGAGGTGAGGATAAAATACAGTGATGAAACAGTGATATAACATGGAAAAATGAGCAAAAATACGAATTTGTGTGGGTGAGATGACAAAACAAGGGGTTTATATAAAATATTTTACCTTAAAAGACACAAAAAACAAATTAATATTATCAGTCCAGTGCATACATCATGATATGATGCTAATTTTAGTATTATTTGCATCAAGGCTACAGGTATGTGGCTATTAGTGAATGTTTCTTCCGTCCCTCTCAGTGATGCTCGGTTCTTTCCTCTGTCATCAGGTTTGTGGTGGACACAGACAGTCTGACCATCAAAGACGTGACGGATGAGGACGAGGGCACCTACACCTGCATCGTGACCACCACCCTGGACCAGGACTCAGCCAGTGCCATGCTCACTGTCGTGGGTACGTTCAGATCCTAAATTCACATTAAAGGGGTTTTTGCACTCAGCAGGATGCCACAGGTCAGAGATTGAGAGTGTGGAAACCCTTTCAAGTGAATTCTGGATGCTGAGTTATCGACTTTATGTAAAGATATTGTCACTTTACAGAAATTAAATTGAATTATAGTGAAACAATGTAAATTGGCAAATATTTTCACTGGTTTTAAGAAAAATAGGATTTTAAGACTCAAAACGAAATGACCAAATGAGTCCCTTTCTCATCTGTTCTGCTGATGAGTTTTATTCTCATTCAGTGCTGTCCGTTTAAAAACCATGTTCCTCCTCTCAGTATATTGAAGCCCTGATAGTATTTTCACTTTAAAACTTATTTTATCAGCAACAGTAGGCCTCAATTCAAATTTAGCATTTAGCATTACATTACCACTGTAATTTTCCTGCTTTTCTGCTTATCTCTGTCACTAACATCTAACTTCTTCTTGTACTTTACTCTTGCTTCTTGCTGTCTCAGAGGCTACTCCTACTCCAGCTATTGTCTACGGTAAACAAGCATTGGCCACAGCTTAGCATTATGTAGCATCCGCCATCTTCACCCAGCCATCAGGCCTGTTTGTTGAACCTGTAGCTTCCGTGGATCCATTTTAATATTCATTTTAGATGTATTTTTCTGATATGGTTATATGTATTGCTTATAGTTTTTTTCAAAATGGATATACAGCATTTTGAAATCAATTTATTTCATTGTCATATCAAACTGCCCTCAGATTTGGCAAAAGGCTCGCATGCCAACCTCTCCTCTTTGTCTGTGTATGGATTATGGACTGTGGGATATAACTAAGGCTGGGTATCAACGGTGTCATTATGCTTACTGTATGAGCATTTTCATTGCAAAAATCTATTTAGTATTGTCAGATCCTGTCTAGAAAAGCAAATCTCATGCTCAAAAGTTATGCAGAAAATAATTTACTCTACAGCTCTGTGAAACGTGTTTTCACTGAACAAAGAAATTGAAAAAAAGTTCCAGAATTGGTCTTGAATTTCAAGTACTGTAAGCGGTATCGGTATCAAACTTTCCAGTGATACCCAGCCGTAGATGTAACCAACAGCAGGGAACAGAATTTCGAGGTCCTGAGCTCCTCACTGTGTTTGCAGAGCAACCGGACGCCCCGACAGACCTGGAACTGACTGACCAGAGAGAGAGGAGCGTCCAGCTCACCTGGATCCCTGGAGACGAACACAACAGTCCCACACAGAGTATGTAATGTTTAGTGTTGCACCATCTATTGGCTATCAGCTGCCAAACTTGACATTATACACTACAGTTCCTGACAGCAAAAACAGATTTTGTCCAATCAATTCTGTCCACACAGCAATAAAGTACTGCATTTTGAATCTTGAACCTTGAATCCTCTTTCCTCTCGTTTCCCCAGAGTTCCTGATCCAGTACGAGGACCTGCTCCACCAGCCGGGTGTTTGGGTCAACCTGACGGAGGTTGACGGTACCAGCACCTCGGCACAGCTCAACCTCTCTCCATACATCTACTACTCCTTCAGAGTGCTGGCCCTCAACCAAGTGGGCTACAGCCGGCCCAGCCAGCCCTCACGCCAGTACAGGACCAACCCTGCAGGTAATGGACACACACGATCACCATCCAATAAAAGGAAGTTAAAATATAAAAAAGCAACATTTAAAAAAAGGGGATACAATATTAAAATGCAAACCTCTGAATGGTTCTAAAGTGATATTTTGGTCAGAGTGCACAGGACCTAAGGGTGCAGGTAGAGTGGGTGATGTGTTTCAAGTTTCTAAATATAATACCTATGCAGCAACATAATTGTATCAGATGTGGATATGGATATACTGCATGGTATATAATAAGATAGAGATGAAAGCATTTGGACTGCATCATGTAATAGTAATCACATTTTATATTTACATTTAGATACCGGTATGTTGCAGCATATTGCAGTGGTGATTGATTATTTACGTTCTTTGGTTTTCCCAGCTCCAGATGAAAATCCATCAGATGTTCAGGGAGCTGGAACGGAGCACAACAACTTAGTCATCACCTGGACGGTAAGCTATCTACGTTTGTCAGATCGGAAATGATTGGGTGAGATGCTGTGTGCTGTGTGCTGACATCCACTTGATCAAAAGTCCTTTTCTGTCTATACATACATTTTTCCTCGGCATAAATGTACTATGCTACACCGATACTGGCACAGAATGGTATGTGTTTTGCATTATGTTTTGTTCACACATCAGTACAGTATGAGCGTGACAGAAATGTGGTAATAAGGCACCCAGACACATTTAGTCCACTTTCAAAGGGTACTGGTGTGGTTTCCTTCTGGTTTCTGCATGCTGCTCTGCCTCTTAAACAGGACCACACCTGCTCTGTTCCAATCGAAAACCAAAGGGTGTCGATGCTGTACTGTGACCATCGAAGGGCCAGTACACGTACAGAGCAGTACTGGTGCAATGGAAAAACTCTACAACTGACTAAACTAAAAACAATTCTCCGCCTGTACAGCCGCTGACAGGATGTCAGTCCAATGGGCCGGGTCTGCGGTACAAGGTTATGTGGAGACAGAAGGACGTGGATCGGGATTGGTTCTCGGATACCGTGGCCAACGTCTCCCAGTATGAGGTGTCTGGAACACCCACCTACGTGCCCTATGAGGTCACAGTTCAAGCTGTGAACGATTACGGCAGCGCCCCGGAGTCTGAAGTAGTACTGGGATACTCCGGAGAAGACGGTGAGCGGACCATGTTAATTGCTTGTCTGATTTTAATTTTGTTTGTTGGACAATCTTTAAAACACATGCTAAAAACATCTCTCTCTCTCTCTCTCTCTCTCTCTGTCTCTCTCTCTCTCTCTCTTGCTCTCTCTCTCTCTCT
>OMLI01059125.1:0-10031 GCA_900302605.1 Rondeletia loricata
TTTTCTGTTGATGAAGTTTGAGTTTCTGAAGGTGTCGCTCTTTTCTTTGTCTGTTCAGCCATGGTGGCTATCACTGCTCATGCTAACTACCCAGTTCTTCTTCTATTTATTACAAACAAACCAGAAATGTAAAACGCATCACTTCCTGTGTGCCAGAGGATTTTTCCTAGGAAAGACCTACAAGACACCGAGTGTTTAGAACAGCAAATGTAAAAGCTTCCATGAACTGGCTGAATCACTGTTGTGTAATATCAATCAGATAAAGAGTAGCAAAATGTACATTTATTTAAATATCGTGGTTTATTACGTTCAGTTCGATGCAAGCCGCCCACTTATAACCAGCGATTTAGTGGTAAATAAAAAGGTGAGTAAACTATAATCTTATGTCAGTCACCACCAATATAAAAACCTTAAAAAGACCCCATCCTCATATAACTTGAACCATTTTGATACTCCTTACTATAATGTATACTATGATTTAGGTCATAAAGATTTATGTCAGGATAAAAAAGGCGAGGTAATCTCTATTCCACAATCAAATAGTGAGTAAACTGATGGAGGACCCTCCACTGCGTCCTGCTTATAACTTTGCAAAGCAACAGCTGCTTGTGGTTTCTCTATTGGAGAACAGTTCATGAAATTCTCTTTAAATTGTTGCCGTGGGATAGCCTGGTGCCACCAGTCTCATATTGCTAGGACACGCGTTTCCCCGCTAGAGAGGGGGCTGGCCTTACCAGACTAGGCACGGGAGGCCGAGATGCATTATTGAGCAACAACTGACCTTTTAACATGTCATGACGGGTTTGGCTGACTCCGAGTCATGAAGCTTTCCTCATGCGTCAAGCTAATGCACTATATGGCTGACACAGCTGAAGAGTTTATCGTAAATGTGCCTTGTGTATCATACAAACAGGGATGTAGTGGAGGGTAAACCCACCCCAACTCAGTTTACCCACATTTTTATTAGCGGAATAGAGTTTTCCACCTTTTCAGGCTAACATAAATCTTTATTGCATAAACACATCACCGTAAGTAGTAGCAAACTGATGGAAGTTATACGAGAATAGGGTCTTGAAAGGAAAAATTGCATAAATTAATGCTTTTGTGAAGGTATAATTGATTTGATTCTATTGGTGGTTGTTGATCACCAACTGGAGGTGAGAGTTCACCCACCTCTTTATTTACCACTACATCACAGCTTACCAACAATACTTGCCATCAGAATCTCCAATATCATTTGTCATACATTTCAAATAATCATCCAATCACTGGATATAATCATGCCAACAGATCTTATATCTGTGGTGGTCCATGATCCCACAAGTAAAAAGCCAAAAGAATAATGTTTGTCAGGTCTCTAAAGTCAGTTTACCTGGTCCCATGGCAGCAAAACTGCAAATTACCCTCTTTCTCACTGTGGTTATTTTTAACAGGTCTCCATGCTTTTTAATGACCAATCATAAATCCTCATGTTTTCGCCAAATATTTTTACAACTTGTGGCTGGTCACACTGGTGACTGATATACAGAGAAGTGCTCCCCTAAACGGCATGGGCACGTTGACATTGGCATCACAAAACTTTACCCAGAGGCCCGTATTTGCTCATATCCTTGCCCGAGTTCACGGGCAAAGAGGATCAGAGTCAGTGAGAGATCTTTAAAAGGAAGAGCTTTAGCTGCTTGCCGAAAGCTACAAATTCAATTCTGAATGAATCAAGAATTTCCCACTGCTAAATGGAACTGTGGGTTTTTTCTGCACTAAACATTCCTCCTGAAAGCTAATCCCTAACTTGTCAAAAGCCTCATTTAATCATCATCTTTAATTGATCTGACAGGAAACACACTCACCAACCATTCTATGTTTACCGCAAATATTTCCTCACCTGTAAATGATAAAGAAAAATAAGAATCTTTCATTCATTGTAGGAGTCATTTCAGGGATCAGATCCAGGACTGGAGGAATATAGTTACTGGAACAGCAAACCTACAATGACATCATCCTCTTAAAACTAATGGCTATTATTCAAAAACATATGGCCGCCGGCCACATGTGTAGTCCATCCCACATCTCTCCCCCGACTCCCTTGTGGGCTTGTGCGAAAAAGAAAACAATTGTTTCTCTGTTTTACTCTCCTTTCAGTTTATCCCATTTTCCCACTGGATTTCAATGGCTGTTATAGTCATAATCTCACGCTGTGAGCGGCATTGAAAAACTAGTGAGAGGCAAACAGCCTGAGGTTCTGGGCGGTTAACAGCCAGAAGATTGATATGACTAATCTGCCAAATTGACTGTGATCCCAGAATTCCAGAGGAACCTGGCCTCGAACACAGTGTGTCAACCCATCCCTCTTCCTGAATCCTGCAGACAAGCCACATATATTAATGGTTTGCTCTCTTGCTCCAGGTCAGCAAACCAGCCAAAAACACTTCTGTATTTGAATGACTTTGTAAATTTACACAGTCACACACTCAGGTGAAGCTGTCAACGCAATATGTCAGGATATCAAACTCTTTTAAAATAACATAACAGAAAGTATTTAGGCTCTTGGAAATGAGATCCAATCCAAACTGTATTGAACAGGATGTGTTTCATATTTATAGGTTATAACTACAGAGGAAATCACTTTAATGATATATTCCTACATGTTTATGCTTTATGACTGCACATATCATGCATGGCTGGTCTGCCTACAAAAAAAACCCCAAAATGACCCTTTTATGTTGCGGGCTACTGGTGGTGCGCCATAAAACAAAGAATACAGCTATACCATTAAATACAAAGATGTTTTTTATAGCAGTTAGGGGAATGGCTGTGCCTTTGAAGGCACATACATGGATTAAGAACAGAGAAGTGCCTCACTTTTTAAAACCTCAAGGCTCAGTCATGGTTCAAAGATCCATAAAACAAAACATTTGGACCTGGTGAAAAAAAAGAAAGTCTTACGTTACGACAGCCTATTTGCTGCCAGAAATTTGCTCTATAAGTCTAAATAACACTTTATTGTTTCCTCCTGTTAATGTGAGGACATGGAGTTGCATCTTAGACCAATAGACAGTGGTGTCAAACGTTACCCAGATGCGTGTCTTTAGTGTAGGGGAGAAAGGGGTAAGGAGACCCAGTGGGTAAGTTGAGCCACCCCTTGCATCTATGTAGCCATACACAAAATGAATCACGTGATTATAAATGTAGGAAGAGTAATTCATTTCCCTGAATCTGTGATGGAGGAGAGCATATGGAGAAAGTGGTAAGTGAGCCATTTCAAAGAATTAGATTGTTGCTGTGTCAGGTGATTTCATGGTAAAGATGTCATGATTCTTCTATGTAAATGGAAGTAGATATATTTGAGGCTTTATTATACATTAATTTAAGGCTGTAGAAGGTAGGCTACATTATGAGGTCATAAACTTAGCATGTCTGATTAGCTGTGTGAAGCAGTTTTTTATTTTCAAAATATTGCTTATGGGGTAAAATGTGCCACTAGTCCTGAGGCAAGTTGAGCCAAAATACCAACTTTTTAAATGGGTCATTCTTTTAAAATGGTATTAGCTACAGAAAATGTTATATACATAACAATTATTGTTTGAAATAAATACACATTTATTTTGCCACAAAATGTAAAAAGTGTCAAAAGATAAGAGCAATCCATCCAGTAAGATTTTCCAGTTGTGAACTCAGCGGCATGTTATCACATTGCCAAAAAACGAGTGTGTGGTAGTAATATTGGATGGATAATAGAATACTTTCCTAGTCTCTGACGTGGAACAAATCAAAATAGTATTTCATCAGTTTAGTCAATTTGTGGTTTTCAGTGAAACGACGAATCCAACAGGATGTTTTTTACAGATCATCTCTTAATAGGACAAAGCTGCATCCTGGCCCCGGGTTTCTGGGCCTCTTTTGAAGACAGCTGAAGTAATGATTAGAAAGCAACATCCACATCTGAGATATATTTTCCAATACCAAAGCCATTACTGGAACCAGATGGGCAAGACGTCGGTCTGTTGGACACTTCCTGGTTTTTAACAAGCCTTTTTATTGACAGAATCGGCTCAGTGTTTTATTGTTTTGTTGTTTATCCATGTTGTACTGACATGATCGATTTCATCACAGAGAAATATTTGCGTTCAAACATTCAAAATGCGTTACCCAAATTTATGTAAGTGTGGAATGGAAACATAAACTGGCTAACAGTTCGCTGCCCTTGTCAGTCTTGTTTTGATATCTCTATTGGATTCTGTGCACATTTGCATGTTATTGTTGATGGCATAGGAAAATCATGCATGTTCAGCATGGAAACCATATCCATCAGCGAAGCCTTTGTGGAAACAAATCTTTTGAATTTGACAGTTGATTAGACAGCGTTGCCCTTTGGTTAAGAAAGCATTAAACTTCACTATCAGCATGAGCTGTTAATGACGTATATCTCCGGATTAGCATTTACACACAGCATACCGAGCTACCAACAGCCTGTGAAACCACAATGAACCTTTGCAAGACGTCAAAACAAGAATTTGGATTGTTTGAAGAGCGTGGTCAGAGAAGAGGGAATAAAAACATTCATGCTAGAGAAATCCGTTCTTTCCAAAAAAAACTTGAAAATGTTAGTTTGGCTCAACTGGGGAAAATTGCATTCTGTTTGACATGATTGTCAAAGCACACGCCGACTGTATTGGCAGCACATGCCCCGTTTAGTTTTTACAGCACCAGACAATATGCACACATCACGAGCAAAGCATCAAATGAAGGTCTACAGAGTGATAAGAGATCGCAAGGTCTTTCCAAGGCAGCTTTGAGATGCCAAACGTGTGGAGACAACTAGAATGGTAGAATCAAGGACTTACATATGCAAGATTATGTACCCTAATACCGCCTGTTTATAAAGCATATATGGGACTTTTACACATGGTGTCCATTTAAAAGCATGGGTCTATAATCAGTCAATCATTACATCTCAGGTACTTTTTGAACCAGGCTGTATAAAAGTCGGTACAAAGATGCATTCTTGTTTTATACAGTGGTGTTTTTGCAGCGTATCGCCATCTTCACTTATCACAGTGGAGGATAATATCCATTTAGGCTACTGTTGGTATTTTGCTGGTGCTTCACTTCACTTTTGTTAGAGCAACTATGATTGGGTGTAATATCTCAGTAATAGCAATCTGCAATACTGGAGGCTGTGAAGTTAATGGATAATTAATGGAGCATCCATAATGTTCTTTTATGAAATGGGATGACCAAAAAATAAATATCAAAAAATCCATCACAAAAATAATATTCCAGACACCATTTCTTTTTTCCATATTTATGTAAAATGTGTATGTACATGTAATAGGCAGCAATGCACTGCTGACATTCAAATCATGACACAAAATAGTGCTAAAATGGACCAGCAACACAGATTTGGCATTTTTTGCCCTTTGACAATTTTTTCACTTTTAATAATGTGAGACTACAAGCCGGTTTTAAAAGACAGAAAGAATGCCATTACCGATGGATAGTGATTACTGCATCTAGACTGTATTTAGAAAGACAAACGAATGTAAAAAATATTTGGCCAAATGTCAACTGACAACATACATGACAAGAAATCTACTATTTCTGCACCAGAATCAGATATTAGTTCTGGTACAACTAATCATTGTTTTGTTCTGGACTGTAGTTGTTATATTATTAATACATATTATAACATTACATATTGTAAAAAGCAGGCCTACACAGTATGTCATAACTGATGTGTATCATAGAGTAGGTTTATGGACACTGATAAGCAGTCTGAGGATGTGTATTGGTAGTTATGATTTTGTTATGATTTTTCAAGTAAAAAAAAAAAGAAGTATGTAAAAATAAAGTCATGGAATGAGGCAACTGAAAATGAAATGATCAAAATTAGCGGTAGTGCAGTCATTAATTTGACAAAACAATCAGGTCTGTCAGCACTCTATCATACTATTGTCAATAAGTTATTCAACAACTACCCTATCTGAAACTGCTCTCTCTACAGTGTGGCTTTTAAAGCAAAAAATACCAGCAATTGTCAATTCTGTAGTCTAATCACTGATTCTATGATCTATTATTCTATGATCAGAGCGAGAGACACTTCCACTGACCTATCTCGGATGTCTTTGCAGCACACTGGAAGTGTGTAACACAAGTATCTACATACATATAGTGGAAATTATTTCAGTGAGGAAGGGCTTTTACTACAATGTCCTTTTCTTAACAAAACAAAAACAAAAAAATGGCAACCCAACCCTATAAACTGCGTTCAACTAGAAACGGACAACGGAGATTTCAAAGTATATCGGTAAATATACAAAGATATATAGATATATAAACAGAACAATAGAAAGCAAAGTTTTGGGTTTTTATGGTTGTGCAAGTTCATATGTAGGATGAGACACAAACAAAGCAGGGGAAGTCATATTATTTGAAGACATTCTCGAAGGCAGGACATTTGTAGGTCTTGAGTTTCTTGATGGCCTTTTTGAACTCTTTGCTGGACTTGTCCCACTTGTGGATGCCTGTGAGGAGGTACTGCTTATCCACCTTCCTGCCCATGATTAGATACTGGTTTACCAGGTTGTCCAGCTGCTGGCAGGGGCAGTCCGCACCGTTCTTCAAGTACAACACCATCTTCTTCAAGTCCTTCTTCTTCAGGTTCCCCGCTTTCAACATCTTCTTCCTCTTCTGCAGGATCACCTTGCGGTCCATGTTCTCTCGCTTGACCTCCTTGATCTTGGCCCTGAAAGCTGCAATCAGAGAAAAGGAAGAAGGTGTTAAACAAAATACACCCGCGTTCTCGACATTACCTCGTGCCTAACGGTGCATGGCTTCTTGTACAAAATGGTTGGTCTAAGGCCATCGCCGCTGCTAAGGAGTGCTGGTTAATATTTCATGAGTACAAAAATGCCAGTCGTGCACTGTAATCCCTCTGTGTAGCATGCTAGCAAAATGACAGAAAGGTCGGGTTGCTAAAGGGTATCAGTGGCAAATCAGCACCATCTCTTCAGGGAGGAGAAAGTATGGTAATGTAATTCTGTAAGGGATTGTGGGGGGAGAGGGATTATAAAGAAAACTCTTATACAGGTATGGGAAAACAATCCATCTATATTCTCATTTTACTGGAATGTTTTCTTTGTTTTTGTTCATTCTGAGCATGCATGCTCCTTTTCAGCACCGTCCTGCTTCACATTCACACCTGGGAGCTGCCCAGTGTTTCACTGTTGGCCACTGGAGCAGGTGGGGAGTAAGTACCTTGCTGAAGGGAACCTTGATGATAGTTGTGTGAGAGAAGGGAGAGCTTCACTTATTCACTGATTCAAACCAGCAACCTTTCAAGCCGGACTCTGACTACAACCACAACCCAGACAAAGCCAATGTATCATTTGAAGGAATATACCTAGCATACATCATGTTGAGTGATTGTAGGCGACTAGCATTATCCAAAGTAAGAAGACTGACCTTTTAGTAGGCCTAATAAAAAGTTGTTAGTTGTTTTTATTATAGGGCCTGTGTATTCCTAAATTATAAAAATGAAATATAATTAACTCAATATAGGATGTAGCCTGGTATATTTTGAGCAACCACATAATAAGGTAATGTTAGTAGCCTACTATCACCCACTTTTTTGTCTTTTACCTCCCTCTGAATCGCCCGCTGTTTTATAGATTTACCCTAATATGCCTGATCTTTCACTAAACTCTATTTAACCTTCGAATATCTCTGTTTCCTCCAGTTCCCCTTTTGAAACAGAGCACGAGTCAGCCTCTGGTGGTCCAAATCTCCATATGCCTCCACATATTGCGCCTCTTCATTTTCCACCGACACAGTGATGTGTGTGCAGCACAGATGACCTTGTGACATGGTAACATGAGAAAAACGTGGCATGCTATGTCACATCTAATTCACTGAGCTCATGTCAAGATAAAGCACTGAGTCACGTAAAAGATAAGGTCTTGTGACCTGCAGTGCAGGGAACTCCCTCATGGCTGAACATGAATTCTGTTCACATTGCAAGCGAGATCTGAACTGATAAACCAAAACTTTTGCCTGATATTCTTCATAGTTTTCAAGAATCCATACAGCCAGAACATAGACACAAAATACCTGCTGACTCACTTTGAGCACATTCATGATGTTTGGCATTAGACCCATTGGAAACCTGAATGGGCACCTTGAGAAACTGCTCTAGGTTTCATCTCTTCCATCGCCCTCGTATCTTCCCATTGCTAATTACAGTGTTAGAAACGCACAGTCCTGTTTTTCCCAGTATTAACAGTGCACATGGTAGGGATTAGGACTTTTATCCTCTGTCTCCAGTCCCTGAAACAGTCTCTGTGAGGAGGCTTAGTGTTCAATCAAAATGTTCAGCATTCATAATTAGTGAATGATAAAAGAGAGGGCCTAGCCCACCCCTGAAAGGACTTCATCTTGATAAATCCTCCATCCTCATAATCCTTCGACTGCATTGAACTTTCTTTGCACCTCGTGTTGCTTGAGTGCTTAATCTCCTCCACCAGAGTGTACAGTAACCAGTTACACCATATCAAATAATGCAATTGTTAAGGGGAGGAAAAGTGCTATCCTTGTTAAACTGTGTCCTAACTTGTGCATTCCTTATAGTCCAATATATTCTGGGACTGTGCTTTAAAAAACTAGCCACCCATAACTATAATCTGCATAAGATTACAGGCATTCTGAAATAACTATTTTCACTTCAGCAAAGCCAAACATGAAAATCCATCCAGTAGGTGGTCTTCAGTGGTGAGAGTACCAAAATATTCTACTGAAGTACAAATGCTGCAACTTTGCTGAAATGTGACTTAAGCAGAAGTAAAATGACTGGTCTATTTAAGTCTATTTAAGTAAAAGTAAAAGTTACTAGCAAGACAACAATCAGGCCAATAATACTGTAGCTGGATGGATGGCTTTCTGGATCATCTTAACTAATCATGGATGAATTTAATATTACAGTTAGCTAACGTTTCCTCCACATGCTTGTGCAGGTTTGATGCAGATGCAATTTATGAGTGCTCAGGTTCTGAGCAGCAGAGCCTACAAAATGTGGAGGCTACTCGGTAATGGCTGCAATTTAAAATGTAGTGACGTATAATACTTAGCCTAAGTCAAAACATACTAAAGTAAAAGTAAAATTACTGACTGACTTCATAAAGTACACAAAAAAGCTACTCAATTACAGCAATGAGCGTAATATGCAATTCGTTACTTCCACCCTTGGGAGCTGGTCTGTCTGGCACTGTCCCTTTGCACTGACTGTGAGCTCCTATTGTCCTTATACAGTATGTACTGTAAAAACAGCCCAATCAGGATCTCAGACTTCTCTATCCATTCAAGCTGTAGAAAGGTTAGGGGACATCGTTATTTAGCAAAAGTAGACATTTTCCAACAAAAAAAATTTCGTTGCTTATAGAGATTGGAGTCTGAGCTGAAAATATATAAAAATAAATACAATCCCACATGCATTTCTTTAGATAGTAGAGAGAGCATTATACGAACAGTCATTTTCTCATGCCTATTTTAAACATTTAGAACAATGAAAAGCGGATTCAGATGTTTATGACAGTACGTTCACATGACTGCATAAATTGTTCTTTGAACCATCTAAGGCAACGCGATTCTAAATGTCACATTCGGAGGATAATCCCCTTTAACTTTGGTCCCTGACCCCTGGTCTGCTTTAGAGGTAGAGACAGGACCTCCAGCTTCCAGGGTGTCATAAACCCAGCAGGAGGGCGTGCACCGGTCCACATTCACAATAATGGAACACGTCTGATCCGATAAGCCGAGGCGATCACTCCCCCGGTGATCAGTCCCCCTGTTGTTGACTGCATCGGCATGGGGATGGGGCAATTTGGCAACGACAACAAAGTGAGCTGTCAGCGGCAGAGGAGAGATTTAATTGAAGGGCGCTGGAGTTTTGGGGACAATGAGGTACCGTAAAACCTTAAGCACAGAGATAAATTGTGGTGGGAACAAAGTGTTGAGTGGAATGTGTCGTAAATCCGTCACCA
>OMLI01059128.1:0-19902 GCA_900302605.1 Rondeletia loricata
CTATTTTTCTCTGGGTTTGATTGCTCTGTAGCTCTGTCTTGTCAGCTCTGTGCCTATTCATGAATATAGGCAGGGAACAACATTTTCTTTTTGGCCTACCAGCCAGGCAGATTTTTTACCGGCCAAAAATGAGGTTAGAGCCTATGTATGGGAAACACTGGTGAAATTGGGCTGCAAAATGTGTTTTGATCTTGTTTCTGGCCTTTTCAGTCGGTAAAAACCCCTATGAACAAAAGAGAATTATAGGTTCTGCCACATGATCACTATGTGCAATAGCCGTATTTTCATATTGTATGCCAGATTTTACTCCCAACAAACCATGTTGTGGCACAGGGAGGGCATCCACCCTTGACTCTGATCTAATCATCATCATCTGTCTGCTGGGGAACAGCTGCCTGGCCTTTGTGACCCCTGTGGCTTCAAGAGACAAGACGAGTCAACCTTGGTTCTCTTTACGTAGCCTCTGCCATTTTTCTTTAACCCCAAACTGTTAGCCTTCTTCTCCAGTAAGGTTTTATTTTTTTTGCTTCAAATTCTGACACACTTGCATATCCAAACCTTCTCAATGAAGATTTGTTGGAGCAAAGCATCTAAGATAAAATGTAAAGGAAATCCCAACTAGACAAAAATGTTATTTGACTGAACAAATGGTATTGTATTACAAGAGCAGTGTGTGGGATTTCCCACACATTTTATATTTGTTTTAAATTAAAAAGCCAAATGTTACCCCCAAGCATAGCTTTACAGGAGATATTTAAATTCCCCCTTCCACCTGCAAAACCCAGAACAAATCTATCTACTGTGAGTGTGAATCTAAACTGAGAATGTCACAGAATATCCTGCTGTTGAAGTGTTTTTCTCATCATTACTATTAGCCTACTTGTTTAGATGACAAACCCCATTGGTTGGCTGAGCTTAATTAATGAGTTGTGTTGGTAACTCAGTCTAAAACTCAGACATTAAGCCTTATAAAGTGCTCCATGCAGGGAGAAAATAATTAGTAAATCAAAAGAATTACTCAAAGGCTATGTGACACCCTTGAGGAAACTTTATTATTGTGTGGCAGTGTTTGTCTGAGGAGCTCTATTGTGCACTAGTGACATTCTGTTTCCTTGCAGAATCTAAGTCTTATTTACCTTATGTGAATATGAAAAAAACAGCTGCATTTACATTGGAGGATATCACAAAGGGAGAATAGTGAGGATTGCTACAGGGACTCTGTTAAGCCTGAATGAATTTGTTGAATTAAGTTGGGACGTTGACAAGGTTACCTTGTTTCTTGGTGTTGGAATTCTGGCGACTGTGTTTGTTTAACAAATACTGGAGCATTCCTCTCGTAACCTAAAACTGTAGGCTAGCTAATTCTCTATGGATTGTAACTTATTTGCCCATTATGTGCCATGTTTTAAGAAAATGTTTTGCCATTCTTTTGCTTTATTGGACAGTTTACAGCAGAGAGAGACAGGAAATATGGGAGAGAGAGAGAGAGGAGGAGTTGACATGCGTTGAAATGTCCCAGATCGGATTCGAACCCAGGGTACATGTATTGTTCCTGGCCAACTAAGCCACCAGGATGCCCAAAGCAAAGTCTCGGTTCAGGAGGATGTGATAAAACACATGGATGTGATTTGTTTTTGTTTTTTAAATTCTGAATTTCATATTTTACACGTGATTCCTATTTATATCTAATGTGAAACCTTCCTGCATCTCTCCATATTATTTCCTCTGTTTTGGTGTTCCTTATCACATCACATGATCTCCCAGATAGAGATCTCAATACCCGCCTTTCCCTCTTCCTCAACTCGTCACCTAATGACATAATGACATGCTTGGTCAGAGTGCTTAGTGACTCAGTGGCTGTACATCACAACTCTGAATGCAGCACTTTATTTCAAATCCACCCCCAAGGGAGGGTGACAAACTGCATGCTTTTGTCCCAGTCTGCCCTTTGACAAGCAACTCTTGCAGCCATCCCACGCGTCACTGTGTTGATCGCATCACTAACCACTGTTATTGTGTTCACTGTTGGGAAAATAACATCAACACTGAACTGTGACGGGCCAGGCAACCCACTGCATAGTCTTGCCACGCCACTAAGCCTGATGTCAAATGGCGTATCCAGTTTCCGCTGTGCGTCCATACAAGGCTCTTTCACTTAGTCACTCACCTAGGACTGAGTTAAAAATGTTCGTTTAACCGTGGTTGCCTTTGTAGAGAACTGTTGGGTGTCCCCTCTGGAGAGGGATCGGGACTGTGGTTCAGCACAGCGAAATGTAGCGCCTCACTGCCCTCAAAGCCGGATTTGGAGACCTCTGTCTACTCATGGTGAGTCATCTCTCACGTTTCATGGCCCTTGAACCGGTGTACAATGCCCCTCTAAACCTATTTCGGCATCACGCCAGGGTCAACGTGCAGGGAAAAATAAAGACATCATTAATCATGCATTTTAGAGTGTAGTTACTTGATGAAAGGACAAGACAATACTTTTTTATTAATATATATTTTTTTAAAGAGGATGAAATGACTGAAAGCCCTTTTGAATAAGAAATGTGTAGTGTGCCTGATTATTGATTATCTTTGAACATTCAACTGGCTGTGAGCTTATTTGTTGTTGTTTTTTGGTGGTTCTGATAGCGAAGCCTAAGTTGTAATGACTCATCTTTTTGTCTTTGAGTTGGTGCTGCAGAATAACTCTAATGCTGTTTACCAAGGTAGACTCCATCATCAAAGAATAGATGTGTTGCCTTCTTCTATTTTCAATTTTGAAAGCGTTTTTGAAAGACTGCTGTCATCTCTTAAAGCTGTCTGTCAGTCTTATTTTTGAGAGGTGTCCCGAGCGCTTATTGATGTGTCGGTTTCGGTTTGCCATATGTAATTATTCTGTGACTGGCCAGCCGTGAAATTGTTGTTTGGCTCCAAAATGGATCCAAAGTCATTTCATGTAAAGTTTTTCAGGGCAAGGCCTTCTGGGAGAGGGAGGCAGTGGGCAGCACCGGGAGTTGGGAAGATAATTGGCTTGGCTCAGTAAATAAGGTAAGGAGTCCACAGAGGCCTCTGCAAGATCTTTACCAGGCTTTAAAATGGTGTCTCAACCCCAAGCCTCACATTATGACTGGAGTCTGTTTTGTTTGTGTCTGAAGGTGAACAACTTCTGTTAGCTGTTAAAGGGAGTGTGGCGCTCCCCGGCTGCAGAGAGGTATGCAGAGTGACAGTCACTGGCTCACATGTATGCAACTGTGGTCTGTCGCAACCCAGCAAATGGAGTGGAAGAGTAGTCCCATTAAACCCGGGCTCTCCTCTGAGAAAGAGGCTAACAGCTCTGAACGCTGGCCTCTCGCTCCTTGGCAGAAAGCGCTGACGCAAATTTTTGTCTGAGTAAAATGCCTTCTGACCGCTTGACACTGGCTCTTTTCTTCCTCTGAGATTCCACGGTGGTAAAGCTGGGGCTGCACAAAGGAGACACAGTCAGTCAGCGCTGCTTAGGAGGTGGCATAAATTACAGACATACCCTAAACTGGCGCAGAGGTCTGCATTACTCACATTTCAGAGGGTGAGGAAAGATTTCCTTTGTTTGAGCAGCTAATCGGGTTTAGATATGCATAAAACCTTTCATTTTTCATCTCCAGCGCATTGCATGACCTGGGAAACAAATGAATATTGTGTTCTGTAGAGCTCACCCACAGTCTTTCTTTTTCTTTGCATATACAGTATGTTCTATCACATGTATTCACAGACACACAAATCCAGTAATTCGCTAGTGGCGTGAACCAGAGAAAGGCTGTCTTGTCCCTTGTGGCCTGCGGTGTGGATCCGTCTTGCTGCCTCTGTCAGTCTGTGATTGACTTGGCATGGTTCCTGTGTTGGTCACTGGTGCAGAGATGCAGAAACCTGACAGTGTCTCTAGGCACACTCAGCGCCGGCTTCCAGTCCTCTCAATCTGCATGTCATTACATGTGATATCCTGTTAACCTCTGGAAACCTTTAGTGGTGGCAGATTCTTCAAAGTCTTTTTTCCAAATTTGGAGAAGCTAGCTGTTGTAGTTTATCATTTCTATAGGCCTCAAGTTCCCGCGACAAAAAAGCAACTACTGCACGTTTATAGGCTGTCCTCCGACAGTATTACTCATTCTTTGACCCATTGGATGCTTCAGGTTGTAAAGCACTGCTGAGCGCCAGAGGTGATAATAATGAGGATGATCAGTGTTGTCAGGTTGATGAAGGGGATCTGAAGAAGATGGTTGCTCCCTGGTGGGGTATGTGGGTGCTTAGCTGCAGCCCAGCTACTGAAGGGGAGCTGTGTCAAATCTGACGCGACAACAATGACAACCAGTTGTGAGGAAAACCATCATAATTTGAATTATGATGGAATTGCCCTCCCTGGCTTGATCTTGTTGTAAAGCTTTCGTCTCTTTTGCCATCCGTGTTGTGTGATGGTCGGTAGGCTAGTTTCTCTCTGGGATCTGTTAAGGCTTGTGGTTACAAATCCTCAGAAGATTTAGAGAAGGTGAGGCAGGATTTTTCTTTTTTTTCAAGTAGCTGGACTGTTCAAAGCATATGATGCAAGTAGCATGCACATGATTACTTTGTCTCATGCATAAAACACAATGTAGATATTTGGATCACTATATAGCCCATTTGTCTTGTAGACAGATGCATGAAGACTGAGGAATGCTTCAGACGTTTACAAATGCAGCCTAGTGTTCTAGCTGCTCTGATTGTGCAGACGGGCTAGTGAAGCATGGGACATGTAAGTCCTGCTGTCTAGTCTAATGTGAAACACTGAGACAGCCCTTGGCCAGAGCTAAGGCTGCTCCTGTTACTAACCTCCTAATGACCAGGACTGAGGGAGCAACTGACCAACTGGTGCTTTTGATTCACTTGAGTCTCTTTCGTCTGTCACGTCTCAAACACACTTCTTTTTTTTAAACGCTGTACTGCGGCTGCTGGCTTGCATGCTAAAGCTACAAGCTGGTCTAATTGTCATGCAGCTCATTAAAACATTTCAGGCTGGTGGATTTGACGCTGGACACGTTGGTTAGCTCTGGACTCGGTGGCTTGGGATGGGAGGCAGCTGAATTGGCTTTGAGCAGAGAATCACTCATTATGGGGAAATTAATAAAAGGCGCACATGACAGGGTTTCGAGCGGCTTTTATGCCATTTGGCGTCTGAGGTAGTGTGTGTGTGTGTGTGTGTGTGTGCAAAAGAACAGATCTTGTAACATTGACATGACTAATTATCTTATGGCAGAGAATGTTTTTAGAAGTCATTTAGCAAACAATCCATTCGCTAGTATAGTTAAAGGCTTTCAGTTTAATGGCAAGATTTAGCCTAGGTTGGGCTCCTTCAGTGGTCCATCATAAAGACATGTCATTAAGCAGAATGGTGCCAGGCTGTCAGCCGTCTCTATAATGGTCTACAAGGTCCACACAGTAGCCAGGCTCCAACACAGGAAATGAAGGGCGCAGAAATCAGTCTTTGCTAATGCATGGTTTGAGAAATAACAAGGCGTGAACAGCGTGAAAAGCAAATCTACATTCTAGTCTAGACTGAGCCCTACTCTCATTTCCATCACATAAAAAAAAAAATTATAATAATTCTCATTTCACACCATGCATAATAATTGTAGGGGTATAAGATATGGGCTAGCAGTGAGAAATTGTTTTGAATTGATTTTCGCCCTGTCAGAATTGGGAAATGTTCCACCTCCCATCTCAAAAACCCATGTCAAATTAAGGCCAGGGCTACACTGTTGGCCTATAAGTCATAATCTATTAAATCCCTGGCCTAACCACACCTTAATTTGTATTGTGTGATGTGTTGTGCTGTATTTGGAGGCAATGCAACAAGATAACAGCTTAATCAGTGGCCATCTCTAGGTTTATCCAACTGAACTTGAGTAAATGGTCTTGGTAACCTGCAGGCTGGGAAGCTGTGCATGTGGACCCTAGTTTTAAGAAATATGTCCTAACCCCCTACAGTATATTCCAAACCCTTAAAAGGCATATCATGTTAGACCACATTCTGCTCAGTGAATCACTGCACATCTTCATCACAGCATTTAGCATATCATATGTAATGCATGTATGGGATGGCAAATCTGCCAGAGACGCAGAGGTAAACACAGCCATGCGGTTATCATCTGGGCTTTTGAGGGAATTCGTTAAACTGAGCTTCCTTTGGGACCATGTATGCACAGGTTTGTTCAAATCCACTCCTCCCCTCTCATCTCTGCCAGCCGTCATTGACAGCTGGGCCCAGCCAACAGCTGCCTCCCCCTCCCCCAGAATCAAATAAATTGATAAAAAAACAAAAAGAGATGCTAGCGACCACAATATTACTCAAGCACACATGGTTTTGGTGATAACAGGGGATTGAATTGTTTTGTTGAGCTACTATGAATTTGTAGAAGGGTGTTCCCTCTTGGTCAGTTTCCCAGGATTAATGGACTTTTCAGTTCAGTTCAAAGCTTCATTGTCCATCAAGGAGACATTTGGATTTCAAGTAGGGTTTGATATTAAGTACAGTTAAAAGAGCCATAACAACAATAACAATTACGGCAACAACAACAACTTAAGAGATCCAGAAATAAAATCGATTCTCCACTGATTTTGTTTGTTCAAATAGTGGGCCAGGATAGACTTCCAGTCCAGACTTCTAGGACCAGACTAGGAGAGACATCCAGACTTTGAACCAATAGACGCTAAGTTGGTGTGCTTGTGTTACACTGGCCATATTCCCTCAGCCAAAGCTTGTCAATTCAGTGCCACACGTGTGACTTTTAAAACCACCCACCTTTTCTCCTCACAGCGAGTGCAGAGTGGCACACGTGGCGGTCCCTGCTAATTACTTTGTGGACGAAGCGCCTGGCAGGGGTCCATTATGAGGGCGTTTTCTCCTGGGCAGCCTGTCTGTCACAGTCCAGTAATGAGACCAAGCAGCAAGCAGACAACATTAACAGGCTCCCTCCACTTTTAAGCCTGTTTGTGTAGGATTACATGCTCACCCTCCAGTCTGATCCTCGTATCAAAGGCATGATTGATGGTTTGTTCAAGGGAAATGTAATAGGAAACCACACAGAAAATCACTTGGTCATTATGCCGCAACTTGCACATTTTTGTTGCTTCAATCTTATCTTGCACTAGTGATATTAAATTAATTCATGATTAAGGGTACGCTGCTGATTAGTGTAACCAAAACGAGTAACAAAAAGATGGTAGAAGTTTTATATCAGCTGCATTTGACCTACAGCCTTCCTACTGGCTATTGCCTGGTCTGAACTCAGCCTCGCAGCTCTTGAAAGTGTAATTTTTCAGATATGCATTCTCCTGTATCAGTTGTTGGATCTGGTCAGGGTCATTGATGGACTTGACTCTTGGTTTTTTCTCCCTGCTTATTTGATCACATCCTCTCTGCCCCTGTCCTCTGTCTTTTTCTCTTTCTGCACTCCTTCCTTTTCAGCACCCAGTGTAGACACAGTCTGTCTCAAGAGGGCAATAGAGCCTAACCTTTCTCTTTTGCTGTTGTGTGCAGGGCTCGGCTCAGCCTGTTTATGTGGATGGCATAGAGCCTGGCTGCAGGCAGACTCTCATCTGTCTGTGACCTTCGGCAAAGGGGAAGGACAGGAGGCGACCTTGCACGACATCATATCTCTGCCCCCTCATCTGAAGAGTTCCTTTACTGGCCAGGGCAGAGAGATGTAGCGTCTCACTGCCATCTTAATAATTTTTATCTGATTGAAATGTTCACACGTCTTACCTGTGAGCGCACACAGGCACACGTGCACACACACGGACACATGCCTGTTTGAAGATGCATTGTGACTGCCACGTCTGACTGCCGTCCTGCAGACACGATCACCCAGGACAAGATGCGACATTCCTATTTAGATTACATTGGTTTGTTTAGCTGAAATGAGTGGGCATTAGATGGGATGACGATGCTGTTTCTTGTGTGCGCTATGTAGAGGTAATTAATTTCCACAACAGAGTCTCATCAGCCCAGCACTGTGGATTAGTCCTAATCACAAGAGTCAAATAATTGTAACGTAACATGGAAACAATCAGTCATTTAATTCAATGCCTCACGAATGATAGAAATCTTTCAATTAAAAGCTATGTCTATAGGCCATTGAGGCACATTGCTACTAAGTGAAAAGAACATGGATGATTGCCAACATCTGTATGAGAGACTTAATATCATCTTCAGACTCTTATCATTATGCTCTCATCCTTCCGATCTTTATTTCTTGGAAGCCAGCCTCATGGCACTATTTGTTTAAGGGTGTGAATGTGTGAGTAAACTGCTCCATCACTCTGTGCCTGAGCCATGTGATTGGCACATGGTGTGATGGCAGCTGGAATCTAACAGACGTTTATTGATATAATGGGCCTGGCCGTCAACTCGCCATCAGTGGTCAGTGGCCAGCTAACACTCTAATTGGGTCTCCCTTTCCCATGCTCTTGTCTGCGCTTTCAATCAAACGTCAGTCCAGCCTGACCGCAATCGAGTGGCTGGCTGAACTGGAAGAGCAAGTAATTTAAGATGTTTTTCCCCCGCCCACGCTCCCTTCCATCCTTCACACTCTCTCCTCGAATCCAGATGGATTCATAGTCACAAATAGTAACCCTGAAAGTAGCATTGCCCTTGTGATGTGTTCTTGTCTTTGCTAAACAGAGAGTGGTATTTTAAATCCATTGTATAGCTGGCTTTTAAATAAACGGTGAGACTGCATGAAAAAGGAAAAGTGCAATTTTAAAATACGCAAGATACGCGTCAGTAAACATGAATAAAGGGCACACATCCCATTTGTCACGACAATGCTGAAGCTGGTTGTAGGCCAAAATAATTGTTTCTTTCCACAAGCAAGACTAATTACACAATAAACCAGTAGTACTTTCCTGGAACCTGTCACTGCCTCTTTATTCACCGTAAAATAAGTCGTTTGCATGCTAAAGGTATACACAACTCCCGCAGAAGTTGTCTGTGGATGAGATGAAAGAGGAGATTAGAGAGGTGCTGCTAATTCACAGTGGACAGAGAAGTTCCACACTGAGTGAATGTGAACATGATGGAGGGTTACATAGTGATGCAGGACTGGAGCAATGCATTATTCATCAGAAAACAGAAACAAGATTCATCTCTCTCCGTCAGTGTGCCTCTCCTTCAATGAAATCCAGCTCGTATCCATGCCAGTGTAATACGCACACTTATTTCCCCAGACACGGTCGAAATAGAAAACCAAACTGTTGTAAACTATCACTTTTGACAATTGGACCTGCTTTTCTGTCTTAGTCGAGTGCCTGGAGGCCCAGGTGTGGGCAGAAACTCATTTGGTCGGTACCAAAAGTCATTATAGGTGTCCTTTTGACATATCAAAGCCACTCCGTCTCTTTCTATCTCTCTCTCCTGCTGTTTGGTAGAACTGCAATACCTTATTGATCTGTGCTGTTCTTGTCCTGCGGTTTTGAATCCATACCCACCCCCTGAATGTCTGATGGCTCTCTGCCCACAGGCTTTGGGGTATGCAGGGAACATAGACTCCTTGTGGGTTTGTTGACGTCACCAGTGCTATCTGTAGATGTCATAAATAGAAAATGTCACCGTCTTTGAACCCCTTTTTGCGAAGAAATTTGAAACTCACCCTTGTTTCTTTCACCTTTCACCTGACGACCAAAGACAACTAGTCTATTTCTGTTGTTGTCTCGCAGAGCAACCAATGGAAAATTGAAGATCTAGATCTTCCATTTTTCAAAGATCTTGAAGGAACATGTAAATAGCTTCTGTGTGGTCTGTTCAGCAATGCATGCCCTAATGACCATCAACAGATTAACAGTTCCTTGAACATTTCACTTGCTTCTTGATGTTGGCTAAATGCATTTACACTATCAGATATTATCCTGTACTGCTGGAGTGCCTCTAGTACTCTTTTAAGTTGGTTTAAGTTAATTTCAAATGAAGACCTTTTGTAACTCTCTGCTGATTCATGAAGGAAACCAAACCAGGAGTCCCCCATGGCTTTACTTAGCTTATAAGCCATGGTATCAGCTACTCAGCAGCACTCGATACACAACAGCCCCAGGAAAGGAAGTCCAGCACTCTATCTGGCTCTGCTGCTCAGAGATACAAAGTCACTACAAGCTCTGCACAGGCCTGTGGTCAAGCATTTTAAGAGAATTAATCTAAATGGGGCTGCGCACATGGAAATGAAATGAGAGCCAGTGGTAGATTATGCTGGTTGGCCAATTGATGGTGTCCTTGAAGTGGCCAAGTCAAGTCAGTTGGGTATCATCTGAGGGCAAGTTGTGTCAGGCAGACAGACCCTGGTCTGACAGGGTGGGTGGTGGGGGTGACAAATACAATTCTGTGTGAACTCTGCTTCAGGCTGGCACTGGATCCATGCGGCAGCTGAGCCCAGCCAAGATATGGGAGGATATTATGAGAAGTTATCATGGCCATGTTATGCTTTAATATAGTTCAATTTTACATGCCCTTTGGCTTGGTGCTGAACTTGTACTTCATAAAGATTGTCATTTATTTACCCTGTTTCATGGCTGATGTATGTGTGATGAAAGGCAACAGAATCTGCATCTGTCAAATGCCACTCACAGCACAAAAGAAGATCCCAGTCTGAAGCAAATAAGCCACGATTAATAGGCAAATGGGTAGTGAAGGGCAGCAGGAGATGCTACAGCATCCCAGTCTATTTAATTCCAAGAATTTAACTTCAACGCCTGACCAGACCAGTCATTGGCTGATTTAAAATGCCTCCATCTCAATGCAAATGTGCACTCCTGCCAAGGTTGATTACCTGCCATTAGTGGCCTTCTGCAGAATGACCTTCCCTCCTCATGTCATGACTCTATTTGCACATTTAAGCCACCTGTCAAACATGGACCCATTCTTCTTCCTGAAGCTCTGGCCCATTTGTTTGAAGAGGGACGGGGCGCTAGAGGCATACAAATGGGGAGCCTCTGATAGGATTTATGCAAAACAAAATCTCTGTTTATTCCGCTGACTGCTTGATGGACGTGCCAGTGTCATATGTCAGCAGCGCAGATGAAAGGCTATGATTTAGATTAGGTTTGGATTTATTATTACATTAATATAACTCCTGGCACCTCTGCTGGTGCAGCAGCACTACCAAATGGCCAGTAGGTGTAGCAGTGAGGTCTCATTTGAAATGGCAGGATGACGAAAGGGAGTGGAGGGAGGATTGGCAGCAGCAGTCGGAGGAATTAATCTGACCTGATTTAGCCATCCATAACAAATAAAATATAATGATAACGTACTGTTTGACATTTAGCATAATCATCTAGCCTTACTTCTTGTTTAAAGGGGAAACTTTCAGAATGCTCTTCATGTGTGAACCTAGTTGTATTTACTGAGGGTGGGGCTATGTTAGCGGAGTAGTACCAGTACTTGAGCATCATAATTAGCAAGATGCTCAGTGGCTCCATCCTCCTCCAGACACACTCTCACTCTCTCTCTCACTGCCTGCTCTATGGCAAGACTTGGTTATGTTGAAACACAAGACACTGCTGCTCATCCACACAGTCTCTGGCATTATTATTCACAGCTGCATCCAAACAAAGAGGAAGGGGAGCACTAATGCAGCACATTCACAACAAATTAAAATCAGGGCTCTGCGGCTGTTGTCGTTTTGATGCCAGGGAAAAAAATGCTTTTTCATTAACCAACGACAAATGCCTGATTTCGCATCCTCCACCATTTTTCAAGTCCACTCTTGAAGTGATGAAGAGAACGTTGAATGAGACTGCAACTGAAACAAACAAACACTATGGTTATACACCTCTGAGAGCATAAATAGGTTCTTCTGCATTTAGATGATTTATTCCCTCCTGGCCAGGGGAATTTTCTACACCTGCCTACATGGTTCACAGTATTTCATCCCATTATGTGGTCTTTCCCAGACATCCTCTAAAACAAACATGGGGAAATAAAAGGCAATAAATTGTGTTCTCTTTCATTTGGCTCTCTTTGACTGTGAAAAGGGCTGACATGTTATTTCAGTCGGTTCCTTTGAATAACATTGAACGAGAGGGTGAGATAGGCCTAAGCTGGTTTAAACTGGGCATAGATTTGGTAATGAGACTGCATGCCAGTTGGCCTGTGTAGGAGGACTTCTGTTTCCCCACAGGACGATGACACAACCAAAGCAGATAAGAATTATCTTGGCTATATGTGGGCTGTGTTGGTGTGGTGCAGATGAAGAACCACATTAAACCCTAGCTTGCCTTAGCAGCAAGTATTAGTAATCTTTAGGGATGCAACGATATATTGGCAGACTATCGGTATTGGCCGATATCCGCTCTAAAAAGCAATATCGGTATCGGTCTGATATTATTTTTACTGCCGACATTTGGCCGATTGTGGAATTGCCATTTTTGTGACCTTTTTCCTAGGAGTGTCACTTAATACTGTCAAATTAGCAACAGAATAAAACTAACATGGTCTTTTGTTTAAAAACCACGTAATTATCTTAAGATAGGCATGTCTGAAAAGCTTTACTTGGTTTACACCTGTATTTGTACTAAGATTCTTACAAAAATGCATATTGGTATTGGCCAATATGGGTTGGAAAATATCGGATATCAGTATGGTTCTCAAAAAAACATATTGGTGAATCCCTAGTAATTTTAATGGAAGCCTAGCAAAGAGGACATTGCTACTTAGACCCACAACTCAATAACTTTAAACTTGCTGGCCCTGGTTCTGTAGCATTAGATTGAAAGATCAGAGATATGCAGTATTAGCCACGGTGTAATGGGAAGCTTATAGCAAAGAGATGGCCCCCTAATATGTGAACGTGTCAATTTCACCCATTCTTGGCAACCTGAAACTTGTGCCAAGTGTTGTCTTTGCTCTTTAGGGCTGAACTCTTGGGGCCCAGGCCAGTAAGAGTATGCTCACATAGGCCTAGTGCACAGCTCATGTGTCAAGGGAGAGTAGAGTGCTGTTTTGTTGTGGGTATGTGACAGTAGATGTAAATTAAGCTGAGCAGTCACACAGTTAAGTGATATTACCATAAATTCCAACATGCTACATCAACTGTCTTTGTTGCATATAGCTGGTATCAAGATATCAAATTAGGCAAATGCTGATTATGCTCTGTTTCAGTTGAAGAAGTACACTATTAACTGCAATTGAAAACATAATTTGTGCTCCACATAGGCCTAGTAGTAAAGGGTGGGGGGCTTTTGCACAGACAGCAGTGTTAGCCACCTTCAGAACCAAAACTGCCTCATTTGTGGCTGATTGCCTTCAGTCATTCTTGGGAACATGAAACTTGTGCGAAGTGTTTTCTTTGTTGACATTTTGGGGCCCAGGCCACTGGTGGTGTGTTGACATAAGCCTAGTGCACAGCTCACATATTAAGTGAGAGTAGAGTGGTAATTGGTCTTTGGTATGTGACAGTAGATGGAAGAAGTACGCTGTTGTTAAGTGCGATTGAAAACATACTTTGTGCTCCACATAGACCTAATAGGAAAAGGAAAGGGGGTAGCCTTAGCCTTAGCCACCCTCAGAACCAAAACCGCCTCATCTGTGACTGATGATGCCCTTGTATGGTGCACAGTGATACAGATATCATCATCTTCCCCTGCAAAGCAGTGAGTGCAGAGGCATTCATCTAGATTAATAAATAATCTACAGCGGGGCAGGAGTGAAAGTTACCAGCGACCTTAAGTGGTTTCTGCATCGCCCTGTGCACCTCTCACCTTGTGAGCCGGGCCCTGACACTTCCCCTTATTGATATCAGTGTGATTTATGGAACCCTGCTCCCCTGGCCATCCTCAAACTGGAGATGAGAGTGTGATTTATCCCTGTCTAATGCTGCAGGGTGTCTAGCACTGGCTAGACGAGGGACGAGGCTCTGACTGCATTAGCTTCCAGCTTGAGTCCTGTTTTTCGTATTAGTGTGCGTATGTGTATATTTTGTCTGCTGTGCAATGAGAGACGTACCTCTGCAGCAGAATGTTCTGTTTTGATGAGCAGGTCTGTCTGCCCCCCCGCTTTCTCTCTCTCTCTGAACCCTGGAAGCAGACGGTGAAGTGGAGACAATCAATGCATTATGGATGACTCGGCTACAATTATACTGCTGTTTCAGGATAAACATTCTGAAACAATGCTTTCTCTGCCACTGTTCTTATTTGATTAGGGTTTGACATTTGTGTTTCTCATTCAAACCTCTGGATCTTAATGTAATTGCTCCAGGAGACGTCTGTCCCTCAGGGCAGCGTCCACTTGTCAGTGTTCAACCGTCGATGTTTCATAGTGCTTTGGGTGGCAACGGCTTCTCCTTCTGTCCATAGCAAAGCAGAGCTGGATTTCTTTCATTGGTGTACTGTACTCTTAGCCACCCATTGTAAGACAGATTATTATGATGTTTTTTAGGAGAGATGAGATGTTAATATGAAATATGGTTATTAATTCGCCTCTGATAGATTTAATTTCATGGGTGGGCGCTAAGTAATTGCCCTGTCGGACATTTGAAAAAAAGTAAATTTTCTTCCATCTCAAATAAAAACCTCCCTTCGCTTTCTCACACTAATTTTTCTGACTGCTGTAACATCTGCGTTAATAGGTAATCACAATAAGAGCACTCCCACGGGAAACGTGTGTCCTCACTCGTGTAATTCTGTAATTGTGTCTGTGTGGTTTCCTCTGAGACGACAAGTTTTAATTTGGCGGTCAGGAGAAACACGAGATTAATCCTATTGGATGCCCTGCAACACTGGCCTTTGCCATCGCTAGCCCCATTAAAGGGGATTTTATTGATTGTAAATAAGCTGTGTAATTAATTGAGGGTCACGGTGGTGCTCAGGCCTGGCGCTCAGAAAAAAAAATGTAGATGGGGTTTAGTGATTTAAAAATTTGTTTAATTAGTTCTAGATTAGAATTGGGATAGGGAATTTTTGGTTGCAGTATGAGGAGGCTTAGGCTATAATGATCTAATAATCATAACTTTAGTTTCTACAAGACTATGCTATAACAAAGCAATTCTTCAAGCAAGGCTTATAGCTAAACCTACATATTTAATGAGCAACAGCCTTTTACACAGGTATCCAGCTCAAAAGGCATATTTGATCCCCATTTTGGAGAGTCTTAATTCAGCTTGACTTGCGAGATATGCTTACAAATGAATCAAGCCGTGTCTGTTTTCATTTTTTCACCAGAAACAAGTGTGCTGCTTTGGGTGACCAGAGCGGATGAAAGTGCCTCATCATGCAGGGCCACAGAATGTGCCTTTAATACTTTTTAACACACTGGTGGATCATTATGCCCGAGCCTGTGGAGGAGCCTGAGATGGGCTACATCCGCTTACGCACATTATCTGTGAGAGCATGCTGCTTCTTGGCTTCCCATCACACAGGGCCGGTACACAGGGTCAGAGAGAGTGGGATTGAGAGATGTACGTGCTTATACACCCTCAGATGAAAAAATTGCTTTAGCTGTGTATGTGCATGCGTGTGTGTGTGTGTGTGTGTGTCTCTCTCTCTCTCAGTATCCTGTCCTCTATGATTTCAAACATTGATTGCCTCCTCTAGAAACCGACAGCAGTATCTCTCCCTATTTTCTGCTCTGCCAGTTAGTAAACTGCTATACACTTCCATACATATAGAAGCAGATTTATTGGGCCAGACTGTGAACTTCTCTGTATTTCATCCCTCATCTAGTCCTTTCAGCAGTGCTATAGAGAACTGACATGAAGCTACAGCAGGTGGTTACTGAGACTTGGGTTTTTAAGATTTTGATTTGGTACTATAATAACAGAATGCCTTCAGACCCATAAGCGGCTAGGCCTGAAATAATATGCTGCTCACTGCTCATATTTTTTGCTGATTTGAAGTTGTGGTGAGTTGCATGGATACATCAGGACTTATGTAGATGCCCGCTCCACAGCCTTGGCTGAATCCCAGGGGATGAACATGCATGCCAATGGATCTGACCCGTCACCACCTTACAATCTCTTACCATTGTCTGCATCTTGTCATAGGAAACGCACTGTCCATACCAATGAATTGATTTCAGACAGTATGCAGAAGGGAGGGGTGTTGTACGGTTTGTACGGTTTCTACTTGACAAAACCATTGCTCATTAGTGGACTGGTTTATTTAGGCTAGGCAGCAACACCATCGCATTGATCAAATTGAACAAAAGCATGCTTGAATTGAGAATAGTATGGATTTAAAGGAATGTTTTTGTTTTTAAAAATCCGGACTGAATTTGCATAAACTTAGAAATCCATCCAAAAAGCACTTGGTTCTTGATACTGGATGCAGAGGTTTTTTACCATTGGTAGCAATGCTATCAAAAATCAATGGAGTTGACAACAATTTCTCCCAAGAGATATATTGAAGTCCTTCTTTGATTATGTTGTTTGTTCAACTATGTTGTAAAACAGTTTGGAAATGGGTTTACTGCTTGTAATTTTTCACATAAATGGTTCCATGTTCTTGATAAATGAGATTGGCTTCTTGAAAATGTGAACTATCCCCTTTAAGAACTTACCCTTATCCCAGTTAGTCAGCTTACATCACGCTGTATGTTACACCACCAGAACATTACGGTAATTTCTCATTTCATTGGTGGGCTGCCTTGGACTAGCACTGTTCCTTTTAGTAGGAATAATGCTTTTCATTTTCTATCCCTCTGTCTCTGTCAGGTCAGGAATCTGTTGTGCCAGTGTACCGTAAAGCAACTGTAATGATTGCTGTGATTAAGTTGGCTTTTAACTGGTTGTTTCCACAGCTGAGGGGACTCAGTCAATCTAACCGTGGGTGATTGGAGGGCCGAGAACAGCATTGCAAATCACACAGACAAATTGCAAAGATGACGCCAATAAAAAAGGGCAGTTTGGAAGAATTCAATATCCTCAGCATGCTTGGAAGAGGTCCACTGGGATCAGGATGCCCTTTAAGGTTTGCTAGTTAGCTTTTAGTATCATTAGAGCCACCAACATAGCCAAATCCAGTGATCACAATCACAAGGTGAAATAAACCATTATTTCCTAAATTCAGTGAATTATTCTAGCTGTAACAACATACAGTAGCTTGTATACTTAACACTAGCAAACTATCTGACAGGGTAGGAAATTAGCTTCTAGTATATGGCACACTTTTTTTTGCCTCTGTGAACTGCTTTTTGGGGGTGATTTTCCCCCCCAACATTTGTGGGGTGATATTCCATCAGCAAACCTTGTCAACAAGAGACAAACTGTCATATTAATGTGAAATTATGCTGCTTTGTTGTATACTATAAGACTGACTTCTTACCCTTTTGTCCCACAGGTATTTTTAATGAACATAATCCTGAAATTAGGGGAATTTCATGAATTTTTGCCCCTAGCAAGAGTTGGCTTCCTGCCCTGGCTCAGTGGCCATGCCAGGATGATCCACATGGACTCACCCACCATATCAGTTGCAGATAATGGAATTATTATAAACAGCACTGTAGGCTCATCAAACCAGTTTTGCTAGTGGTGTGATCTTAAATTTCTCCTCACCTCATCAGAGGACCGGTACATCAGGATCTAGGTCAAACGTATCAGAGGAACGTGTCAGCCTTTTCTCATAGAGTCATTTCAGGGCTCATCTTTTATTTAGATAGACCTTTTCACTGTGTCTGGGTGAGGCTGCACTGCACGGCAAATAAGGTCAAGAATATTCATATTTATTGTCAATGATCCCTCTAAATCCAATGCAGATGAGAAGTGTTTGAACTACGGAGTTTTATAAGCACTGTTATTAGTTAGAGTTATTAGCCCCTATATTATAAACTGAGCCGGTAGGTTTGGGCCTATATCAAAAGATGAAGCACTAAAAATGTCATAACATTTTCATTTGCATTGGCCTTGGTCTGCGCCTTTGCCTGCGATAGGGACATTTACTGGCACTGTTATTGACTGGGGAGAGGCATGGCAACGGCTCTCAAATACATTATTAGATGCACAACATCAGGATCATCTGTCACTGTCACTGATACCCAGCAAACAGCTCACTAGCGAGCTAGTCAGAGGCAAGCAAGATTATTATTATGGGGTGAAAAGGAGCTTATAGGGACAGCAAATCAAGAGATACCATAATGATAATATGTACTTTTCCCTTTTTTCAAAGAACTGTATGCAGTTCACTTCAAATTGTCCTAAAATAATTCTTTGAAATTCATTAGATTTTGTAGCGTGTGTTCTGGTTTGATTTGAGCTTTGTGATTTCCTGACCGACTGGTCTTGAGTAAATCCTTGCCTTGCTGTTGGAAAGGTGTGCACACTAGGCAACAGGGCAAAGATGGGCCGTCACACACATGAAGGCGAAGGATCACCCGCTACCTGATTTTCTCAGCGTCTTGTCTCAAAATTCAATACCCAGTACCCAAATAAAAAGTCCACAGATAGGATTGTCAAAACCGATTACTACTTGTGTACTCATGTTAATGTTATGCTAGTAAGATCTAACTAAAATCAGAATCACCTTTATTGCCAAGTATACTAGTAATTTGCCTTACCACACTTCTGATCAGTTAAATTCTATAAATGTTATTGATTGGCTTAATCCAGCTATATGCTGTAGTAGTGGAGCAGATGGCTTTGTGGTGTTTTTTTTAGTATTTTCCAGAATATAGTGAAATACATTTCTACAGGTTCTATGCAATTGTTCATGCAAATCAAGAGACAAATAAGGGAAAAGCATACATAAAGTTGTTACAAAAAAGGAACCCATGAACACCTGAGGGTAGATCGAAACCAAGATTAAAAATGATCATTGTATGAGTCTCTTTTCTTATCAAAAATGTTTATTCACATAGTTACTTTTTTTTTTCTTTTACAAAGGCATAAGGAAGTAGAAAAAACTATGTAGGGCTGTTGCTTTACCGGATTGAAACGGTTGTTTCACACCGGAATATCATTATTATCCGTAGGACCATGTGCATATCTTCAAATTTGCGATACGACGTTGGAAAACAGGTCAAAAATGCCCGTATTCCACCTGTACCCCCTATCCGGGATGGTAATTATATGTGACCGAATCCTAGAGCTAAAGTCCCAAAGTCAGGCGATGGGTGAGGTTACTGATGGGGCTACAGGTTAATCTGCACCGACCGTCAGTACCAAGTGCCTCAGATCTGCCCCCACTAGCCCAGACACACCCTGACGGTCGGAATAGTCCAGTCGGGCTTACAGTTGGCGTAAAAATGTAGTCTAGTGTGACCTAGCTTTGAGATATTTAAGACACTGCAGCAACAAAATTTACGTTTTCAAATGAAACGTCATCCAAAAATATACATCCGAAAAAAACAAATATCACATAGTTGGTAAGTGTGAAGTCAAAATTCATTGTATGTGCACTAGGGTTGTCAAAAGTATCGATACTATCGAAGTATCAAGATACCATATTTTTTGTATCGAAAATATTACGTATTTTAAAAGTATCGAAAAGTATCAAAAGTAGCTATTTCACCTATCAGAAGTCATAAATGCTCTTATAAACTCTAAAATGACTATATAGCTATGTGACAGGGCAGCTGTCTGCTCACTTGCCCCCCAGCTAGGAATCGAGCGTTGGAATATGACGTTATTGATAACAACCTATAGTGCGGAACTGTGTAAGCTGCATCGCATCTATGACACTGTGTCCTGGTTCTGATGCAAACAACCTTTCCTTTTCTGCATCGGATGCGCTGTGATTCAAAAGTTGTTTATGAAAACAACATTCTCCTACACTGAACAAAAATATAAACGCAACAATTTTCATGAACTGAAATCAAAGATCTAAGACTTTTTCTATGTACACAAAAGGCCTATTTCTCTCAAATTTTGTTCACAAATTTGTTTAAATCTGTGTTAGTGAGCACTTCTCCTTTGCCGAGAGAATCCATCCACCTGA
>OMLI01059129.1:0-13415 GCA_900302605.1 Rondeletia loricata
TGCCCCGGTCTCACACACACACACACACACACACACACACACACACACACACACACATAATGGTATGGAAAGGGGCTGTTTACCGAAGAAAACATTAGGCCATGAAGGCATTCAGTTTGAATTAATGTTCTATATTGACTGTGCTTTTTTCCTGCCTCCGTCTTTCTGTGATGCCGCTAAATACAGACATCAATTGGATTTGTCAGGCTAGACTCTGTGAAACACTTGAAACAAACCCCTGTTGAACAGAAAAAGAGACGATGGGTTCTGCACCTAGTGTTTCCTGATTCCAAAATGAGCCTGCTCTTATTCTCTGTGCTCCCCTTTCTTTTCTTGTTGAAACTAAATCCTTTAAAGCTTTGCGGTTGATGTGCGTAAGGGTTTAGCGTCTCTCGCGCAATGGCGCATGACTGCCATAAAAACAATACAATCTCTGGTACTCAGAGGAAATAGAAGGGTTTCTATATGAAGTGGAAGTTGAACGTAAAGCAGAGTTCTGAGCATTTCCCTGTTGTCCCTTGACCTAAAGAAGGACGCACAGCGTTGTAACTTTGAACACTGTGTCTGTGTCAGAAACAGGCTGAACATGCCCTGCTTCCATGCCACGGCTAATGGCAAAATGACTGCTTAAAAGAAATGGAATAGTAGATGGAGAATAAAGGGGAAAAGTAAGAGCAGGTGACATGAGGGAGATCAAGCTGGACGACTGAAGGAGGAAGGGAGCATTCCCATTAATCAATTCTTGCTCTTTCGACAACTGGGGTGAAGTGGCGAGTCGCTGCGGATTTACTGAGATGCTGTCGGTTAAGCCCCCCTCCTGCTAATTGAAACAAGAGATGGGTAAAAGCTAGACGAGGGATAGGGAGCCGGTGTTATAATTCATGCCTCTTCAACCCAATCAAACAAAAGCCCTCCTTGTGCTGTCGTGCCCCAAAGAAGATTCTCACAAATCCTTTTTGTTTCCCAAACTGTGGTGGTTTGAAACGAGCCTGGCAAGTGCTCACTCGAGAGAAGAGCCCGTACAATCTGTGTGCTGTCTTCCATAAACTCTGTGTAGTTAAAACCCTGCTTCTACGGTATTATGGAGTTAGGTGTAAATTCTCCTCCATTTTGTATGGTGAAGGTAGAGAGTGAGGAAGCTGTTGTGTAGAACTGATATAGGGCTGAGGTGAGCTGGCTGCAGTTCTTCAGCGCGCAGTGCAGAGGAACAAAGTCCTCACTGATTAGCGTTGTTATTCATTCATGAGAGGGAGCCCGGCGAAGCAGACCCATTTGTCTTAGATACATTTAACAAATGCAAAACCAGCGGGGAAAAAAACAAACACAAATCTCTCACAATTGAATAATTATGCTCCCTCAGCTCGGACCAGATCTATAGTGTTCTAAGTTGTCAGCGCCTTCTGTTCTAACATAGTATTATATTACCGCAGCATCAAGTTTGGGATTTTAATTAGTTAGGTCCATTATTCGCTACTTGTCAGCCATTCCACCAGTCTAAATACATTTGTCTAGATAGACTCTAGTTTCAATAGTTTATTGCCATAGCAGCCAAGGTTGCTAGTACAGTAATTTGTCTCATAAAGACAAGACAAGACAAGACAAGACAACAGGTACACATCAAGAGGCTAGCAACCGGAGCTCGCCGTTTCAACCGACAGCTGACTCAGGAGCCAATATTCTGTAAGTATTGCAGGTATGCAAGAGACACATTATAGGTCCAAAATCGACTAACTTATCTTTTAACATGTGAGTTATGAGAAGAGATCTATATGTGTAATATTAGCAGGAATATGTGATCTGTTATATGCAAGAGCTATGATCAAGCATATATGATCTGTAATATGAGCAATGATTGGCAATATGGAAGAAATGAGCTATAAGCAGAAATGCAAGAAGAAAATGTCAACATGCTTTGAAAGACTCTTATGTAGCCTCACATACTGGTACATGTGGGTTAAATGTGACATAATTACATTAGAGCTGGCTCTTTAATAAAATCCATGGTGCAAAAAATGTCATATTTTAAATGGCTGGAGTCACGTGACCTAAAAATGGGGTCACGGGACAAAAAAGTTTGAAAAAACCCCTATGCTAGTGATTTGTAGAGCCATGACCCATCAAGTCCAACATTCGTACTGCCTCCAGATAGGTGCTATGGTGGAACTGAGAGCTTCCTGTCCTGGTAGACCTAAGCCTTCTTCCAGAGGGACAGAGAGAGAGGTATACATTGGCTTAGTATGATATGAAGTCTGCTTTCAGTTAGTTGTATCAACAGCCTAATGCAAGTCATCAACCACTTGGACTAGAGCTTCGAATCGTGATACCCACATTTCCACCCACCCTATGGATTCTGCATCTACTGTATGCAGAGACAGTACTTGTAAAAACATCATCAAGGTTTTAGCCATCAGACCTTGCGCTGGTAGTTTTTTTGGTTTTGTTTTTTGTTTTACATCACTCGACTGTCTCTTCTTCTCTGCGGTTCAAATGCAAACAGGCTATTCCAAACAACTCAGTAGACGTCCTGTTTCGTCTGCTGCCCTGGAGTTAAATAAACACGTGATAATAGATGGTCACCAAGCCCTGAACCAAAGACCTGTGTTCCTGCCTGGGGAATGTACACACACACTCCTCAGGATGGAGAGGGGCGTGGGCAGTGGGTTTTTCTTCTGTTTTGTTTGGATGACGCCGATAAAATACCATTTCAGTTATTTCAACCACATTCAAGGTTTATTTCACTTGAGAACACTGTCTGCTTTGTCTAAAGCCTTTTAAGCTTTTCCACGCCACTGCAATATCGTACAATAAATCCAATACTTTTTTATCCTGAAGCAATAAGCACAAAGTAAGGATATCAAAGGATTCCACCTAAGTTTGTATGTCTTACAATTTGTCATATTTCCACTACTTCCCAACTGAAGATGTCAATTTTGGGTCTGTATAATTTTATAAAAGTTTTCATAGGTTATATTTAATATCAGTCTTTCACATGTAGGCGTGGCTGCTGACACTATCTGGCACATAGCGATAGTCATCCTGAGGCCCTTTTGGAATTGGATGTTGCCCTACTGGGCCAGTGTCATGCATGCTACAGCCATGTATGGCATATATTCGCAGGGCTTGGCACCTGTCGTGTCTGGGTGTTTTGCGATGCTGCCGCCCCAGCCGGGCCTCCTTAATGAGAGCAGAGGAACAAGGGAAGCAGATGGGATTGCCTGTGGGATTGTTGGGAAGACTCAGGAAGGGCTAGGACGGCGGTTGTTGGAGGGAGCTAGCGCCATGTGGCAGCGTGCCCACTCTACCCTCTGGTCATCTCTGCTAGTCCTGCTTGGTGGTCATCCAGGCGCACACTGGCCTGCCAATTAAAGACGAGCTAGCAGTCAACCCTCAAGGTCCTCCTGAGCCCACCGGCCTCTCTCTCTTTCTTCCTTCGTCTTCTCTCTGCTCTCTCTTCATTTCATCCCTCCCACCACCCTGCCACGCATTTTCCTTTGTTCTTGCATTCTTACTCAAGGGGACGTGCAATTCATCAGGCTGTTTTTCTGTTTTTCTTTTCCAGCCATAGTGTCAGTGTAAGAATCTATTTAACCATCCATATATGACAAGGAAGAACTCCTCTTTGGCTCTGACACACTTACTGTACTGCATTAAAAGTAGTATTCAGATGCAGATGAGGGTGAACTGGAGATGTGCCCATTGGTGTCCTCAGTGTTATCACCCTCCAACATATATGAGACCTATGCGGTCGAGAATAGTTTGTCCAGAAAGGGTTCAGAGTTCATCACCCTGGAGTTTTAAGTAGTCATTGCAAGAGGTCAAAAGTCACCGGAGTGGCTTGCTGTAAGCCGACCTGCGAGAAAAGGAGAGAGCGAGAGAGAGAGGCCGAGATCAGCACAGCACAGTACATGGGATGTTGGTGCAGCAGTGAAAACAGCTGACTGAGGAAGAATGGGTGGGATCACAGGGATTAGTCAGCCTTGTTAGAGAGCTCCAGAATGGATTGAGCCCAATCACACGGCCCCGTCACCGACCCCACATCACCATTCTCTGCCTGCCTTACGGCTGCGATATCCATCACAAAACTCTCATAAATAAAGCTCTGGAACCATGGTTATGTGCATCTTCCTGTCAAACTAAGTGAGGAAGAGTGAGACTACCCCATTTGTCTAGGCAACAGCTGCCTAACTCAAACTAAAAGGGAACGACACCCTCCCCGTTCTATCACCTCTTTCCTCCTCCTTTCCCCCCTCCAGTTTGTGAGCTGGGGTGTCGCGTTCTACTTCTCAAGGTGTCCAGAGAGACCTCAGGGAAATTCTCTGAGTTCCATATGGAGGGGACAGATGTGACGAACACATCAAGCGCTCCCGAATCTGATTTCAAGGGGCGTTTCCTCTTGGACCCTTCAGGAGGCCTTGCTACTCTGTGTGATTGAAACGTCCACACTACAGATCTCCTTGGTGGGTTTTCATGCAGCCTCTGCCACCCTCCTTTTTTCCCTTACTGGAACTGCCAAGAACCCTGGCCTGGATTTCTGTTTCAAGCATGCCAGGTATTGAAAAGTCCTGATGCTTTAACAAGAAAACAAAACAGTGTTTTGTGCGGAGAGGATGCTGAATTTTGCAGACAATCAATGCAGTGCTAAATAAGGCTGTCCAAAGCATTTCAGCTCCATTTCAGGGTCAATTATATTGACGTAGACCTGCCTGTTTCCCTGTTAAAATTAAGATCTATTAGTCATGAGCATTAGGAACACTTAAGGCTTTTAATGTTTCAGCAATTACATGGAGAGAAGATTTTTTTGAGAAGACATTTAACTGTAAATCTTTAGGCACAGCAAATGGTGTTTGCTGTTATGTTCACAAATCATATTCAAGTGCATACCCTATGTAGAAAATGTAGAAGAATTGCTGTAAATAGGAGTGATCATTAATTTAAATCACCATCAAACTGCTACCATTTCATACACATTTTTTTTTATTGTGGAAATCACAGAGGCTCTTTAATATATAATAATGTCCTCAAACGTCCGTCAGGGAATGCAAGTCTATAGCCTTAATTATTCTATTCTCAGAGCTCAGCTGGTGCCTGGAGGAAAACGTGGTAATGACACGGTGGGCCGAACACATGCCGGGCCAGATAACCACATATAGCCATCTCTGTAGGGCCAGCTCCAGTTGTCCTCCCTCTTCCTCCCACTCTCCAGGAGGTCGCATTAGGCAAACAATGCTTATTTTCTCCACAGCATCATCTCTTTGCTATCTAATGTCGAAGTTCTGATAGAGAAAGCAACCTCTCTGTGTGTGATCATGCTTTATGGAGAGGCCTCTCAATAAATCAGTCGCGACATTAGCGACTGATTCATTTATGACTGTCTGATTTAGAGAACATTGGCATGCCTGGAGCCTGGCAAGGCTGATGTTAACAAGGCTTGGGTCACAGTATTTGCAAATGTTAGATGGATGGGTTTACTTAATCAGAACTATTCACAGTTTCAGGTAAGTTGTCATTAAAAGTATACTAAATGGACTTTCCTATTGTTTAATAGTTTGATTCTGCTCATGTACCCACATCTACTTCACAGCAGGCTCTCCTATTAGCTTTATTGCTGATTGACAGCCACTGTGGAGAGAGCAGGACTGATTAAGTCCTCTATCGGGTTTATACCAGGCTGTCATTAGACAGCTTTAAGCTTGAGTAACATAATGTTGCCTTCATTCTGTTCCTATTTTGCAATGGTTAGGTCATCATGCTTGAGCTCAAGAGATGATACAGACTCTACACTTCCACTTGTGCGCGCATACACACAAACACACACAAACATACGCAAACACACGTTCAATCCCCCCCCGACACCCTTTTGTGTGTGGCAAATTTCCAACTTGTGACAAATATGTCTCAGTGGAATTGCCTGATTAAATAAACGAGAAAGTTCAATATTTATGAAACGGTTCCAGCGGCACGGATGGTTGTCAGTAATGAGCTTGAGTGTCCAACCTTTCTTTCATTAAGCAAATCGACGGGGAGAAAAATCAAAGGCCAGTCTAAACCTGAAAGAAAAAGTCCTTCTTGAATGCTAATGAGAATACGCAGCTTTCCTACTGTGGAAACATCTACGGGAAGCCAGGTATACCTGACCAAAAAAAAGAGTTTGCTTTCATCAAAGTAAGGAATTTTTGGATACCTACATTCTGGGATACACATCTGCCGAATGTATTTTCATTTGTGTGTACAAATGCCAATTGATTAGAAATCATAATCTCAAAGAATAATGCCTCTTTTCTTTAAAGCCACAGGTCAGATTACACTGGAAATAAAATTCTACTATTACCCACTACACTTCTTTAAATGCAGTATGGAATTGGATGTAGTTAAGGTTCTTTTTTAATTCACTTGAGTGGGGACAGTATGTGGGAGCAGACACTAGTTTTGAAAGTGAGAAGAGAAAGAGATTGCTCCGTGGAGACCAGCTGAAGATCAAGCCTTTCAAGTGATCTGCTCCCAATGTGCTCTGCACTCCAGACGTTTCCCCTCACAAGGCAAAGAAGCATCTTAAACTGGAGCACATATTTGTTTATGGATGAGGGGCCTGACATCATAGAGGAACCTCTCAGCCAATCAGAAAGCTCCCTGGCTTTCCTCCTCCATCAAACGTTCCTGTCATCTTAGCTTGGCACAGCTTTTCTCCTGCAGCTCTATGGTTAGAACTGGTGTTTTGGTTCTACTGTCAGAGAACGACTGAAAGATCTTACCATGTCAAAAACACAGTGATACATCACCAAAAAGCGTCTCTGTTGTGTGTCACAGAAGCAACCAGTTTGATCACAACAGAGATGACAAAACTTTTTGAGAGCTAATTCAAGGTGTCATGAGGATACATTTAAAATCATTTATAGCGAGCCCACAGCAACAGATGCTTCCTTTTTTTAGGCTATATGACAGGTCCCTAGTTTTTTATACCAGATTGAGGATCTTTACATCTGTCTCTAACCCCTCATTTGGTGAAGCCATCAATCAACTTAGAAAACCTGATGTTCAAGTGTATGAAGACAGGTTCCTGTGAACATGACATGCATAGATTGAAAGCAACACCTGTGCTCTGTCTTTCACACTTCAATCTCTGTTCATGGCAAAAAAGCATACCTGTACCTGTTTGTGCTTGCGTGTTCATTTACACACCATGTATACATGTGTATGCACATGGACGCCGCATGCTAATGAGGCCGGGGGCTCTCAGAGCATCGAATGGAGGTGAATGGATATTTGCTGCAGCCTAAGGCGCTCGGAATGTATGGGAAATCAATGAGGTCGAGCTGTTCAAAGCACCCCTGTGTGGGAGGTCATGCCCCTTCAGATTAGGCTGGATTCCTGCAGTGTTGTCCCTATAGCTGTCAGGATTTGTCCACATGGACTGAGATGCATTACGGAAGGCTGGAGGAAGTGGGGGGGTTCAGGGTTGGGAGGGCTTGCTCGCTCCTGGTGGACTTAACAAAGTGGCTGGGGAGGTGTTTAGGCTCAGTGAGGGGCTTTCAGCTCAATACTGCTTAATTAAAATACAGACAAGTTTATTGTACTGCAGATTGGGCAAGATTGGATTTAATCCGGTTTAATGAAAAGAGATGGAAACGCTGCAAAGTGGGATTAGGTTTGGGGGGTCAAATGGAGACAGAGGGTGAGAAATAAAGGCGAGACAGAGGAAACAGATGGAAGATATGCAGAATAATGGAAGACTGAAGCACAGTACCTGCAGCCTGTTTTAAGCTTAGTGTATCTCTGTAATAATAATGTTCTTATTCATGTGGTTACTTATACCATTCATCTGGAATATACCATACATAAATAAAATATATATACTTCCAAATAATACAGCAATTTTTCGCTACATATATAAAGAGGCCTTGTGCTCTTCTGCTTCTCCTTGAAAGATGCCATTATTTCTCTGAGACTGTTTACTGACCTTGGCTGTGGAGAGCAAGACCCACCAGCTTCCTGTTTGATGGAAAAACATTGAAGTATAATCCATAGACAGGGATGCAAACTGTCAAACTACCTGTTATCCAACCAACTGATGAGTCAGATAAAAGATGGCATGTCAGATGATCTCATCAGAATCACTCCATCATCTTTACCACCCGGCTGATAGACTGGTTTCTCGCTGCCAGGCAGTCGACAGACTGGGAGTGTTTTTGCTCTCTCCGCCCTTTTCCCCTCTCTTCCCTTTCTTCCTCTCTCCTCATTTTCTGTCACTCTGTCTCTCCACCATCAATTATTCTTTCAGTCACTCCTGTCATTAATTCTGTAGTGACAGAATGAGTGACTAGGAATGTAATGATTATCCGATTGCTAGGGCTGGGTATCGAGAACCGGTTCCAATTTAGGCCCAGTTCCAAATTGCCGAATTCACCGGAATCAATTATAAGCCACCGCACTAACGATACCTCTTATCGATCATGAAGAATGTTGAGCAGCTGGATGCTTCTCCAGTAGCCGAGCAACAACCTTTTTTACCCTTTGGGTGTGCTGTCAATCACAAACAATGACGTAATTTGACTACTCACCCTCATGTCAGTCGAAACGCCGGAGAAGTTTGTATGTCCATATAACATATAGCGAGTTTGCTAGCACAGCTCTGTGGCAGCCTTCATCAAAACAACAGAAGTCGCTGGAGACCGTTTCTTTACAGTTCCAGTAGTCCAATATTTACCTCATTATCTCCGGACTTGTTCTGCACCTCACCAGCAGTCACAACAGTAGCAAGTAGATGCTGTCTTCAAATCCTGTTGGAAATATTGTAATTACGGGTAGAGCATGTTTGAACAACCCAGTAAAGTGATAAATACAGTGGTAAATATTTAGTTTTTGTTCAGTGATGTTGACCTCCAATTACTTGAAATTGTTTCACTTGTTCTTGTATTGTGTTCTCTCAAGAAAGGCATTATACCAAATGTGCCTTAGCTGTTTTGAGAAGTAATTCTGAGACAAAAGTAACTCTACACAGCAATGTCTTTCTTGAGTAATAAAACAAAGTCAACTCCACTAAAGCTGTATGTAGTCTTTTACCCCTGACGATGTATACAATAGGAATTGATAAGGGAATCGATAATGAATCGGATCGATAAGAAGAATCGAAAATGGTAAAATCCTAACGATACCCAGCCCTACCGATTGCAATAGGGGAGACAGGGCCAGCTGTACAAGATATGGCTGGGTTACAAATGGTATCAGCTGTCTTATGACCAGGGAAACTCGATCCGACAGTCAAAATCGTGAATATTGATTTCTCTACTATTTTCTCTACTAACTTTTTTCATCTTCCTTTCTCCCTCCATGTCACACTCTGCTGCGACTCCCCCCATCCCTTTGTGAATGTGGCTGTAGTTTTGTTCATGAAAATGATGCACTTCATACATATGTTTCTACCTGGAAGCATGCCTCCGGACCCCATAGCTCTAATGTGTCTGCAGGTATTTCTCACCTTTTTGACCCATAATGTGTTTGCATTCCCGCATAGATATCTAAAGGGTTAGGAAGGGTGGTAATGCTTATATTTAGAGTTACATTATATCAGGGCTTCTTCTCTCTCAGGTTTTGATCTGGGGTGCTGGATCCAGTGCTGACATTATTCATAACTCGAAAAGCGTCGACCCCTGCAGTCTTGTTGTCTTGTTGTGTTGACATCAAGTGGAGTGCGCAGCGGAGACATTTCCAGCCCTTGAGTGCCAAACCATTAAGAGATACCTTTCAATTAGTGACTGCCTCAGACATAGTGCCAATGGGACAGCTTTACATCCCAACGACCACACTGATGAGCAATTCAGCACCGAGCTGGAATGAAAACTAGTGGACCCTGTAACATGGAAACCATCATCTCACTGCAACTTGGCTGCAACAGTATTTGACAGAGGTGTGGATATGCAGGGTTTTTATTTTTAGGAGTGTTAAAAACAAGCTGAGAAGTTTGGAACGAGTGTGTGTCTGTCTGATTGTGTGTGTGTGTGAGTGTGTGTGTCTGTGTGTGTGCTACTGTGTTTGTGTGTGTAAGAGAGACGAGCAGTGAAAGAGAGATAGCGAGATAGAAAAGTAGAAAAAGAGAGACAGAGAGAGGTGTAGAGATAGACTGAGACCTGGTGTACCTCACTCGATCAGATGCTAATTGGCTCTATTGATCACAGAACTTCATCAAGATGGTTTTATTGATTTGGGGAGGGGCGGTCACCTTGCCGATTCCCTGTCACATACCCAAAACAGGGAAGGAGATAATGTTTTTCTTTCTTAATTTTCGAAAGTTGTGTTGGTAAGAAAGCAGTGAACTGAGACCTCAAGGCTGGTTTTTTTTTAATGACTTTGATGTGGAAGTTAAACGGTTGAAAAACCAAGGCCCATGAGAGATAATGTGCTTTCTTTCATGGCTGAAAGTCCACCTTGTTATTAATGGCCCCTTGAGAAAAATACCCTTTCTCTACAGAGCAATAGAAGATGAGGGATTATTGGATAACACATTTACCCTGATTAAAAGCTGTGTCAAACCAACCATAGCACTCCTTTTCATTACCCAAATATGGGTTTGTGGGGTCAAAATCAATGTGAGACTCATATTCAGTATGATGATATACACGCGGCGATAGATACGCACTCGGAAACCAATTGAATTCTCTCGCTCCCAAGATTGGCCCGGCAGTTTATGGACTGATTTAATCATTTGTTCCTGGTTGCACATTGCACTCAGTGAGCTTCTGGATACGGCGGATACAACAGATGAGTCTTATTTCTCTCTGTGGAAAGTGCCACTATGCTATTGTGGAATAGAGCGTGGTAGTCCATTACTCAAATTGGAGGCACAGATAAAGACTGTGCCACTGATCCAGATGTCAAAGGCTTTTACCAAAACCCCTAATGTGATTGAACCCGATCCAGCCAACAAAGACCTCCTGTCTTTCACACAAACACAATCAGAGTCTCTGTGATTGCTGCCGCTGAGCCCCTCATTATTGATAGATAAACAGCTGAGCGAAACGGCTGACTGCATGGCGATTATAACAAGCCGCCTCGTGATAAGCATCAGAAAACCCACTTTTACAACCTGCAGAGAGGCTCCAACATGGTCAAACGAAGTGCCGCTCATCTGTTAACTTGAGCTGTGGAGTTTGAGTAGGGATCCTAATCACTATAATGTCTCTGATAGCTGAGGCGAGGGTGTACTCTCATTCTACCTTGTTACATTAAGGCCCCCTTTGTTCTTAGTGCTGGCTGCTGCATGGTGGTGACTCATTAGGAGAGGAGCTTCGGAGGCAGTGGACAATTACCTGAGCTCTGTTCTACCTTCAGGCTACACGTCTCTCGCTTTCCCGTGTCCACCACCGGTGGCCCGGGAGTAGTTTTTTGGGGGAGTGCTCAGTGCTGATCCTGAGTGCTTTAACGTGGCGTGGTGGGAGCCTAAACCTGACCATATGGAATTTCTCTTGCTTTTCACCACTTCTGCCCTCCCTTCACCCTCCACCCACCTTCCGCCTCCCCTTCAGCCCCCGGCCACATCGCCCAGCCGCTGCCTGGTAAACACTGGCCCTCCACCCACAGAGATAACCCACAGAGACACACAAAAACACAGGGACAGCACTCAGCACAAGACCAGCTGTGGGGCTAAATGACGACCATTCATCAACGTAAACTGATTGAAGGCGCTGAATGCATATGCTGACGCGGTTGATCAGCCCATTAGCTCAGTACTGCCCCAAAACACCAGGGCTCCTCTACTGAATCCTCTGTCCCACTATGGATTTGATTTTGAAGGAATCATTTCAAGAATTTGTTTTATGCTGCAAAGGGATGTCGATATCTCTATTACCAAGTATTAAACAACATGAAAGAAGTCACTGAGAAGGAAAGGCAGTTTTCAGCAGCAAATGTGTCTTTTGCTAAGTACAGCAAAGCTCAAAAGTTAACACAAATACCCATTTTTATTCCTGGTTTTCTCATTCATTTTGCATTGTTGCATTGTTCTGGACTATACTCATCTCGGCTCTGAGGAAGTGGCTTTTTACGAGCTGTTTTAAGGTTTCAGTTGGTTTTGAGGCATTGGCCCCAAAGGCCTTACAAGGGGGTGAAGGCTCAACCCTGCTATTTCATCTCCATATATAGTCAGGCAGCTAGACCACAAAGCCAGGGCAGACTGCTTGTCTGGCGCTGGACTGGGTGTGGCCCTTCCTGCTAGCATACAGTGGGCAGAGAGAAGGATGGAGGAGGGAAGGATGGCGAGTCCTTCAAGCTGATGCACTTTCTCTCATGTAAACTCTCACCATTGTTTATTCTACATGGCTTCGGAGCATTGTCTTAACATGGAAATACATACGCGTTTCAACATGTATCCGCCCGTGTTCTACTGCCGAGACATACATATCTCATAACCTAGATATTGTAGTGTTAAAATACTCCCTGTGGATGATCGAACAACATCGTTAGAGCGCTGCATCAAACCCCCCGCTGCTTGTATTGTACAACCAGCCTCTATGGGAGCCTTGTGGCGCCCTCAGACACTTTCATTGCATGCCGTTTGCCCTTTGGTCCAAAATGTTTAAAGGAAGGAATTGAAGTACAACAGTATATCAAAGAAAAACGAGCTCCCCTTGCTGAAAGTAGATCAGGAGTGACAGCCACATTTGCTAGGCTCTGTTGAAGAGAGAGCGAGAGAGAGCGGGGAGAGCACATCCCTGGAGACACAAGGCTCCGTGGGGCAGATGAGACGTTGCACACGCATACTTACTGTATGTACATGCACGCACACATGCGCAAACTTTCTCGCATCTCTCTCTGATGACTTGAGTTGAAGCGCGAGTGCATACTCACACACACACACACACACACACACACACACACACACACACACACACACACACACACACACACACACACACACACACACTAAGAGTTATACCAGCTGTTCATCCATGGGGAGAGAGAGGGGAACAGAGAGAGATGGAGGGCGGCGATGAAGGCGACAGAAGAAAAAAAAAAACAGACACAAGGAAAAATAAGTCAGGGAGAGGGATGGTGCAAAAAGAGAATTAAGTAAGCTTTCTCCCTGCATGCTTATCCTAGAAATTGGTTGACGTGTGAACTTCAGGATCCATCTTGTCACCCCACCCTCTCAGGGGCCCCTGCCAGTGAAGGCTCTATGAAGGAAGACAGGCATACATACATACATACAGCACCCGACAGCAAAGACAACTTTCATAAACTACTAAGAGTTACTGTGCCGACTTTCTGTATGCCACCGTTGATACAAATCCCTTACAACGTGACTTGTAAATGCCACCCCTTTACAAAAAGGGATTAAAGAGTATGCTGACTTGCAGCAATTTTTTTTTTGTGAAGGGAGAAATAGGAATTGGCAGAGAGCCATGTGGTAATGTCTGGTGTGTGTG
>OMLI01059135.1:0-23381 GCA_900302605.1 Rondeletia loricata
GCGCCCATGAACATTTTGCCAAATCTTCTCAGCTTATTCTGCTGTTGCTATTGACTCTTGTTTGGTGTTGTTTGGTGGACTGGATGATTGAAGTCTATCAGTAACAAGGAAGAAACAAGACATATTGGCAATTTTACAATTTAGCCTTGCAAGTCAGCCAACGTGGTTGTGTTGGTCACTCTAGCACGAACAGCACGCCCAAGCTGATCCCACAAGTGTTCAATTGGTTTGAGGTCAGGACTGTTGTTGTCTCTGACAGGTTTTGGTATATTGCTGAGGAACCTTTATTCTGAAGAGCCACGTGACCTGTGCGTGCGGAAGCATAGAGGCGACGTCATCAGCGAGCTAGAATTAGCTGTAGTTCCCAGCTCCGTAAAACTGCGTTTTGGGAAAACTAAGGGCTTTATTGGAACTTTGATTGGACCGAGTTCATGATACTAAGGCCAAGAGTAGTATGTGACAGTTTGAGCCACATAGGTGCAGCCGTTTGGAAGCCAGAGGCTACAACACATACAGGAATACAATGTAGAGCGACGTGCGTTGAGATGCTAGTAATGGCACATCAGAATCAAAGACATACTAGCGTCTCATTGGGGCTAGTTTCAAAGGGGAGGTATGGAAAATTGCATTACATTTAAATTGTGGCTTTAATATGAGCATGACATATTCAAATTGATCTGGCTCCTGGCAGTAGCCTATGTGACAGCTAAACACAAGTTTAACATGGATTTAGATGCTGGAAAAGGTTGGTTTACATTTGTAATGACTGTAATCACTGCAGTAAAACAGATGTGTTATCATAACCAGCTCTGATGGGGTATGATACATTTCCATTTACAAGAACATATCTGAATTTAACCCAAATATAATTGTATCTGTCAAATAAGTAATTGATTGTACCTTGAGAAGGATTTTTCCCCCCCCGTTTTTTTTTCCGTTTTAAAATTCCATACATGTACACACCTCTATCTTTAGACATTGGATATTTATTGATCAATGTTGATCCTGTAAATAACCAATCACATCTTCACTCACACTTCACTCTGTCTCTCTCTCTGTCTGTCTCCCTCTCTGTCTAAAGCAATGTGCGGTGGGAGCCTAATACTGAAAAACATTAGGCTACATATTACTGAAATACAGAAAATTGAATTGTTAGGGTCAACTGGTAAATTTAGCATACAGATGATCCACCAAGCAGCATTTATTTCAATAAAATACAGTATCAACTTTTGCAACTGGATTGCATGATATTCCTTGGTCTTTTCATGTGAACTTCATGTCATGACATGATTGTAATTGTAGCACCACCCTTGGGCCATTCAGTGTATTTTGAAAATGCCGCAATACAGTGGTGAGAATTTGGGAAAGTTTCCCCCCAAAAGAATGTCCATCTTAAAATATTGGCTCATGCTTTAAACCTACAACAATAGAGGGGAAAAAACACAATGGCAAAATTAAGGGATGAACAGCTTTTATGAGACAATACCATATTTCATATTTTCACATACAGATATTGGCAGATGTTACTCAGTCAATTCAATAAACAAATCAGAATTAAAATTTACATTCTTAAAACATACATCGAGTTGTGCAGACTTTGTGCAATACTGTATGCATGTATGTTTTGTTATAGAGTAGACCCTGCATCACCACTAATGTTTTACACTGTGCATGGGGCGATACTTTAGTGCAAAACAAAAGTTGCATGACATTTTGTTTTTTGTTTGTTTTTTCACATCAATTATTCACATTTCCACTCACATTTTATTGAAAACTGCATGTAGCTCTGATGAGTTTCAGCATTTCATTGATTGCTATAAGAAAGCCATACATACAGCATACAAATGTTCGTATTGTACCAATGTACAGAAGCAAATATCTCAAGCGTACTGATCTGAAGCATTTAGATAATCCCTTAACATAAACACAGTTTGGAAAAGACCAGCCCTTCAGTTGATATCCACCAATGGTTCAGTCCTGCAGTTGCTAGATCTTCAGTATAGTTTGTCTCTATTTCCGTCTCTGTGTCCTCCACTTTAAGATGTGGAGGACACAGACAGTTTCTCTTCATTTTGCTAAAAAAAAGACATTTTTCAACATTTTGATTACTACTTCAGTTGAGTGTGTTTACATAACAATGCTATATACCTACATATGTTACTATTACACCTGATGTATGACCCACGAAATTTGTTCCATAAGGTAGGAAGCACCAAGGCTTTAGCATAGAGTATATGGAACTGATCATGTGGAAGTCTGTCACTGCTAATCAATGCTGCTGGCTGCTACCTGATGATAATGTTGGTGGTGATGACAGTGTGTCTTTTCAAAGTAAGGTCTTACTCTCTACTGAGAGAGCTGTAGTGAATGGTAAACGTTGATTGTTAGTTCCCAGAATGTATAGTCGAGTTGAGAATCACCCCGCTTTCCCTCCTGACATTCAATACAGTTTTCAAACTCTGAATTCAATATGAGGAACAGATCATGTTCATAAAGTGTATGACCATGAGTCAGACCAGTATGGGGGATAATGCAGGTCCACATCAAGTCCACGTCAAGGTTGCATCAGCAAGTTTGGAAGTTTATTTAATGTCATAGCAGCAAGTTGTAATGTGAGGTAACAAAGACAACACACTGTAAGACCATCAATGAAGGAAACAAACAAAGTTTGCACAATATATTTTCTTCAGTCAGGATTTATGCTGCCTATTTAATGTAGAATGGTACTTGAAACATAGTGGAAAATCCCCTGTGTGTTTCATAAAAGTGATGGGAGGAAAACACTTAAAATGCACATGGTGATGTGGACTAAATATCTGCAATAAGCAATGAAGTATCAGAACCATTACAGCCACATGAAAATACTATAGCTCCTATTTCAGTGATAAAAATGTATTGCAATGACAGGCTCACTGTCGGTGGAGTGTCAAGTAAAATAAAGTTATCTATGTTCACATAACCAATTGTTTTCTCTATTAAACCACTCTTTCAGCAACATTGCATGACATGGCACTTATGTTAACCACTGAAAAAAATGTGTGAACTGACAAATCAACATAACATTTACATCATAACATAGCTTATCAATTCTCGTTCGACTAATTTGAAGGCTGCAGTAATGCAGACAGATATACTGACACTACAATCCTGAAAGTCAGTGAATTCAAATACTGCTGCATCTCGAGTCAAATGGACTCTGATATAGATAGTAATTTTGGTCTGTCGATAATAAGGAAGACTGTTAAGTCTGTTTTTTTACATATTTGAGGTGCCATTTGACAGGATGGAAAATGGAAAAAGTGTTACAACCAAATGGACATTTCAAAAAAGTGTCAACTGCTGCCTGTTTTCATTGTATATTGGTTGTGTACTGTATTTATCTACTTTCTTTAAAGTAAGTACAATGTGGCCAAATGCTATATGTATAACACTTGGCCACATCATACTTACCTTGAGGAAACTTTCATTGTACTTATATATGTACAGTTAATTGCCATACATGACAGAAACAAACAATAAGAGGATTAATGCCTATTCATCTCTGTGGTCACAGCATAGTTTAGATGTATGTTGCCTTGCCAAACTGCATCACCGATGCTTAGACTATCCAGAGCAACATGTACTTTACTGCCCAGGCTAGTTGATTTTCACTAGTCAGTAATAAATACATTTAGCACACCTCTCACTGACACACTGATTACTCAATCATCTACTTTAACAGGTTCTTACTGGGGGTGCGGCGGCGACTCCTGAATTTGATAGCAACCCTATATGAATAAATGGTACGCATATAAAATACAACAAGCATACCTACAGTATGTCCTGCTGCACTCTCTTCCTTGGTAAAATGTGTTTAATACAACTAGATATTGGTGTACTTATATACACTATGATATTTAATAGTGTCTCCTAATTTGCATATTTTTAATTTAAATGGAATAAACATTTATACTATATTTGAGTGATGATTCGTTTTATTTCACTTATGTGGATTAATACAAATGTTTAAATTTTACCCATTTCAGTTCAGAGTATTGTTTTATTAGAGCACAGAATTGATTGGTATACATACAAAGATAGGTATATACAATTTAAGACTTGAATCATGACAGTTTTACATTTAACTCGCCTCTGACTGAGAGATTCCAATCAGACATAGGGTACGGAGTAGTTAACTCTCGGGTGAACTGTTTCAGTGTTAAACAAATTTGGGCACCACAAATTCAATGGTGGAACATTGCACCGCTGAAACCATTACAATCTGTTGAAAATATATTGCACTAACACAATACAAATAGCAGAGAGGTCACACGGCTTCTTAATTCATTTCACAGATCTCCTTCTTCTCATGCTTACTGTGGATAGAAGACAAACCTTTTTTTGTAAAACTTACCTCTGGATTTTGAGAAGTGGACCAAGATAGCAAATGAAAAATGTCCCACTCACATAGAATTATTGCAATTCCAGTACTGCTCAACTTATTTCAACAACATTAAAATAAAGGCATACGTGTAACAGGTGCACCAATAGACTATTTCATGCAATGTTCTGATTTTAAGATGTGTAATGTATACAAAGGCATTGTGTCGCATAGACTTAGTGTTGAGCATTGCCACTTTGAACACACCTGGATAAAATAGAGTTTTCAGAGGTTGATGGGAAGCTTTTTTCCTGACATGGATCAGTGGACAAATAATAATAATAATAATAATAATAATTATAATAATAATAATAATACAAAATTAAAAAGTTATTGGTGAAATGTGTATTGATTTAACACCCTTGAACTCAGGTGGGTAATACCAGCATTCCATTACAACAGGATTCAAAGTTAGCCATGTGATGGGATTAAATGTCATTATGATTAGTATACAGATGTGTCGAGTGTTTAAGGTGCAAAACTGCCTGGAATAAGCTAAAGTGGATGTGACGAATCATAGAGTTCACATTTGCAACTATTTCTTGTTTCCTTTTCCCTTTTTCTTTCTCTAACAAAGAGAAGAAATAAAAAAAGTATATTGCTTCAAAAAAATCGTATTTTCTTTTTTAATATTGTGAAACATTTCATTCACCACTTCTTGGGTTGTCTAGATAGACAGAGCATTACATTATCAGTCAAAGATACATACAGAAAGATGCTGTGAATCCAAGAGATTAATGATCAATGATGGGACGTGACAGTGACTAATTCCTGGGACCACTTGGAGTCTGTCTGTCTCTCTGTCTGGGCCAACCTCCTATCTACCAGCAGGGGGCACAATGCAAGCACTGATGTATTGCCTGGGTGAAGGGGAGGGGCTGAGAGATCAGTCTGTCACAGTTACAATAGTCAGTCCAAGGACCGTGGCCTCTGTATGTTCCGTCTGTGTGGGAGAGAAAGACAGAGGATCTGCAAACCTAGCTGCACATGCTCTCCATCCATCTCTCCCGCCCACCACCTCCTGCTCCTGCTGTCACTGGGTAAAGTTAAAACGGAGAGAGGGCTCCTCATTTGCTCTTTCCAGATGTGCTGGAGCCCCCCGCCCCGCCCTCCACCTTGTCGGCAATCTCTGATGTGTCTAACTTCTCAGAGCCATCCCCTTTCTCTGATCTCTCCTTCTCAGACCTCTCCTCCCCCTCGGCAAGCTCGGATCTCTCTGACCTGGCATCTGCGTCCCCCTCCGACCTCTCCTTCCTCTCCGAGCAGTCAGGGTCCATGGACGAGGTGCCTGGTTTGTCCCACTTGGCCATCTCCTCATGCTCAGCTATACAGGTGGCGATGTTTGAAGTCCAAGCCTTCAGGTCCTCCTACAGAGATCATCAAGAGACAGGCATCTTATAAGGGGTCAGCTTTCATGTATTACCTTCCTCAGACTTTACTTTAATGCTGCACTAGGCAAGATTTTTATGTAGAAATACACCTATCTTATCAGTCTAAATCACAATTTGGGTCTGCAACAGAGGAGAGCGTCCCATCCCCCCTAATTGAGATGCCGTAGATTTGTCCAAATTAATTTCAAGTGTCAGGGCAAAGTGGTGGGTGGACACTGGCGGGAAATGTTCCCAGTACAGTGACAAATCGAAACTTAAGAGCGAAATACAAAACTTTCTCCTAAACAGCAGCGAGTGAGCGCTCCATCCAGAGAAGCCTGGACTCACCAATGATGGTTGAACCTGCTGCTAAATATTTTTTTCACCATCTCCACCCCCACCAGCCACAAAAAAGACATTTAAGTCTGAGGAGTGCACAGTTTACTAAAAAAATTCCAAGTTACGTCCCGCTGCCACTTGGGGCTGCCAAAGTGCAAAGTTGCCTAGTGCAGCTTTAAAATGTCTTTCCTGCTAACAAAGCTGGGACCAGGTCCTTTCAATGAATCTTAATGGTATTTTAGGGTGTAGGGTAGTCTCTCTATTTGAATATGCAACCACAGTAAGGAATATATATTCCACTGAAGGATTGCATCGAGTTAACTCCCTGAGGTTTAAATGAAAAAAATAAAATAAAAATCATGACCCTCCCAGCTGAAATGACACGTGAAAATACAGACAGCGCATTTTCAGTGCATTTCCTGTCATCTAATTTTACTATGTAAACCAATGGAGAAATACGAAAGGAAAAGCCCACTAAAAAGTCCTATCCTAAATGATAGGACTTTTCCTTAAAGCGCAGACATCTCTCATTTGCTAAGAGTTATGTGGCACATAGTAGTCAAACTATAAAGTAAGAAAGATGGTTTATGTTCCTATGTCTGCCATCCCATAACCCGAGCTCCACTATTGTGTGCTCTAATGTGAGAATGGAAACACAACACACTCAAGCATGATTTAAATACAGGTCTTCTTACCTCGTCTTTTGCATGGAATACAAAGTTATTTCCACCGTTTATGCTGTTGCACAGAAAAAGAGTGAGACATTGTCAGTTCCTTCTGCCCTAATCTTCTATTACCATAAGTCTAATGAATGATCTAGTTCTGCACGTGTATTTAGATTTTCTGTGTTTTGATGTTTCTATTTTTATTATGTATGACTTTAAATTTCTCTAGTTGTGCCAAGTCTGGAGAAATCTATATAATTTATCATTTTAATTGTAAAGAAATACTACACTTTGACAATACACTGTAAGATCTTTATTTACCATGATTCACCTTTGAAATTTGCCAGAATAAAACATTATTCTTACTTGAGAACAAAGACATTTTTCTTCTTCTTGTATCCCATAGAAGCATCAAATGAGCAGAGACTTAGGTCGAGGGGAGTCTCTTCATTGTAAGTTGTGGCGTGGTTCCTAGCATCCTTATAGAAGGTCAGCTTTCCCTCTGTCAACACGCAATATACGTTCACCCAGGACTTGCTAGAAAACAAAAATGATAAAAGAAGTGGGAATTAATATTAGAATTGGTGGTAGTGACATTATATTTTTGGAGATTACTTGGGAGGGATGTGCAAAACACATATCCTCAGCCAGATAAAAGAACGTATATCTTCTGTAATTGACATTTGTTAAAGAATAATATAACTGTTATTGCTATGTGAATTCAATGTGATTTTGATCTTGCTGAGTGCATTCCATTATTGAGATATTTTGTAACCGTTTTGGCTAATTCATCTGAAAATGTACAGAAAATCCACTTGTATGTCACTTATTCCCAAAAGACAGCAGTCCAGTTTCTGCTATGCTTCCTCTTATGCACATGTGGATTATAGAAAATGGGGCTCCTCATAAAAATAGTGACATCTGTCTAGTATCACAAGTTGAATTTGCCTGAATGTTGAGTTGATTCTACAAGGTGAGAGAACTACAGTCAAATTCAACTCTATTTTCACATTTGTACCACATTACATTTGTAGTCTAATGCTAGCTGTTAGCTATCTAGATAATAACATTAGCTAGGTGGCTAAGCAAACAGCTGTAAACAAATAATCTCTGCAGCAACAAATTGCTCATCACAGACAAATATTGTGGCGATCATGGATGAATGGAACTTTGTAGCATTTTTTCAAGATAGTTTCAATAGAAAAAGCATTTCTGAATCCCACCATATCAAGCTTGTGAAACCACATGGACTTGGCCTGTCAGCTATGGTCCTAAACAAGTAAATGCTGAATACAGACATAAGTAGAGCACAGAGTTTGGATCACCACAGGTATCCTACCTGTGGTCTTAAAACAAAGATAAGATGGCAGCATCATTATAAAGATAAAATAGGAAACCAAGGATTTAGGATTAGATTTTGTAATGGCAAAATAGGATTTTTCCTTTCTTTGACTTCTGAGATAAGACATGATAGAGAGTTACAATTTTATTCCGTAATGTGGCCACTGTGTATCTGTTGTGTGATTTGTCAGTGGTGGTCGTACCTATTGGGGCTCCTCTGCTGGGCATCAAGGTCAGAGGTGTTTGCCTTTTTGCGGTAGAGGAAGCCTTCATTATGGGCAGTGTGTGAAGGCGGCTGGGGTGTCGTTGGGGCACCAGTTGCTGGGGCTGAGCGAGAGCGTCGTGTCTCTTCAGGCTCTTTTGGACGGGGCCTCCTCCTCGGTTTGGGGCGGTCTCGCGCACGAGGACGTCCGTCAAAACGAGTCACCGGTGCTGAGAGACTGCTAGTAGGCCGATAGGGCTCTCCTCGTGCCTGAGAAAGCAGATACAGAAGAGAATGTCACTCAGAGACACAATGAAAGGTGAGTATAGACAACACGATGTACTTTATGTGAGCTAACTCACATTTGCTGCCTCTCTCTCCTGGACCTGCTCTACAATCTCTGCCATGGTAGATCTCTTCTCCCTGCAGTGGCAACAGACATGAGTCACCCAAACACAATCAATATGTGACCTTAAAAATCAATGCATTAGGATCGCTTTGGACAGTGCTGACTAGGCAAACTGTAAAGACCAATTTCGTAATGAACATTTTAATTTCACTGTCACAAACATGACTCATTCACTTACCCTGAGCGCTTGTCGGAGCCCTCCTTAATGGAGCCCTCCAGGTCACTCGAGTCTTGTCTCTGCTTCCCGTTCCCCTCCTGTTCGCTGGACGACTGCCTCTCCAGGCGCCTCCGGTAGCGCTCCTGACGGACAATCAACGGCAGCTCGTTCAGCCGGGCCTGGATCTCCTGTTCGCTGGAGGTCTGTCTGCCCAGCTTGTACTCCCTCTCTCGCCTCAGGTGGTCCATCTGAGGGTCAGAGCGACTGCCACGGGGATCCCTCTGGAGCCGGCCATGGAGGAGCTCTAGCCCTGACTCTGGCCCCATCATGTCTGCCATTGGGATGTCCCCGTACTGTTCCCTTAGCGCTCTGCTGGCTTCCAGGAGGGGGTTTACGGCCTTGTGGATGTGGTTGATCCTGGGCTGCATGAAGTCAGCTTTCAGGTGCTGCCATGCGTACGCCATTTTAGGGTCCATGATTCCACCACTCTGAGCCAGGTAACCAGAGCTACCCAGACTCCCACTGCCATAATGATTTTGTGCCAGATAGCCTGAACTACCCAATCCCCCACTGCTCGGATAATTCTGCGCTAGGTATCCAGAACTTCCCATGTTAGTCTGTTGTGCCAAATACCCAGAACTCCCCATATTAGGCTGCTGTGCCAAATATCCTGAACTCCCTAAATTAGGCTGCTGTGCCAAGTATCCAGAACTCCCCATATTTTGTGGTTGTGCCAAATATCCAGAACTGCCCATATTCTGCTGTTGTGGCAGATAGCTTGAGCTTCCCACACCCCCACTGCTTTGCTGTTGAGCTAAGTTACCTGAACTTCCTAACCCGCCACTGCCTTGATGGTTTTGAGTAAAGTGGCCAGAACTGCCCACACACCCAGTACTCAGTCCAAGGTAACCAGAGCTCTCTGCACCCCCACCAGTTTGATGGTTCATCCCAAGGTAACTAGAAGTGTCTCCTCCACCACTCTGGGGGTTCAGCGCTGGGTAGCCGGAGCCATCTCCACCTCCAGCCGATTGGTGGTTCATCCCAAGGTAGGTGGATCGCTCCAACTTCCCACTGCACTGCTGATCCAGTCCATGGTAGCCTGATCCATTTATAACTGGAGTGTAGCTGGCTAGGGTTGAGGCCAATCTCTGGGCTGCAGGGGTGGCACCCAGCTCCAGACTGGTCTGTGTGGGCTTGGGTTCAATATGCGCCTGTACCGTCTGCCTCAAGAAAGATGAGGTAGCACTAGCTGAGGGAACACTGGGAGTCAGACAAGACAATGGGAACATCCTTCGGCTGGAGAGCGGGGTTGTCTTTTTCTCCTCCTCTTTTTTCTTCTCAGCCTAAAATGTAGAGTTTAAATACATGATAGCATGGCATAAACCCAATAATAAGCTGAATACAAAGGTATGGTAGATCCATGACAGCAGAAATAAAGCTAATTTTCAGGAATGTTTTGCTCTTTTCAAAATAGTTTTACGTCTGCTTTATTAGCTAGTATACAATGGAGCATGATAGGGCAAATGGGATACATTGAGCGAGGGTGCACGACATGCAGTAAAGGTCATGAGCCGGATTTGAGCCCACAATGCTGCAAGCACACGGCATGTGCCCCTGCCTGCTAAGCCAACAGGACACCCCAAGGTCAAATTATTTTCTGTAACAGCACTAAATTGTGACCCCATACTGTATTAATGAAACATTTATCTACAAGCAGGCTTACTGCAGAAAGCTGGCGTAGGGAGCTGAAGCGTTCTTTCCAGGTTACGGCAGCCTTGCGGAAGGCCTCGTGGCGGAGGATGAGCTGCTCGACCTCGTCTGTCTGGGCCTGGGCCTGTCCTCCCTCTGGCTCCCTGGAGGTCATCAGTGGCTCCTTGGCCTTCAGCCATGCCTCCGCCTTCACCGTCTCTTGGGCAAACTGGAACATCTCCTGCTCTGGAAGGACAGCAGAGTAGAAATCTGTTGTTAAAATGCTTTTGTGTACATTATTGTGATGTTTTATGCATAAGATAATAGCTTGGATGTGCATTTTATGGTTTAAGTCATGTTCACTGTTTGTGTAGTGTTCTCTCGCTCAAACAAGAAGAGCTATTAGATTCATACATGATTCATGCATGATACATTAACTACACATAACGGGGCAAAATGGAAGAACTATTTTGAGTTTGAACCCATTTGACATTTAACATTTTGTTGTGTTAAGAGTTTTTTGCTCCCATGTAGCTGTCTAGTGAGTTACTCACTGCGCTGTAAGTTTTCCTGGTGTTTTTCCCATTTTTCAGCGAGATCCCTCTGCTTAGCCAGAAGGCTGTCCAACTTCTCGTTTATCTGTGGTGACAGATAGATTGCATGATCACAATATATTGCTGCAACATCGCCAACTTGACAAGGTAATTGTGTGGGGTTTATGTATTCTTTTGAGGCATCTGTGATTGCAATTATAATGTGCTGTAGTGATTGTTAGCCTGACCTCCTCGGCTGCAGGATTGCCTGCAGCCAGCAGGATCTTGCCTAGATCTGCACACTGCTGTATGGTCTTGCTGCGGCCATCCATCTTGGCTTTCAACTCCTGGTGTTGTTTCAACATCACCTCCAGAGCCGCCACATCCCTGAGGCAGGATAGGTCAGCCAGGAAACAGAGAGTAACCAACAAAGACCACAAGGGAATGCTTATACCGACAGAGTGTAAAATCTTAGCTGTATACAAGCATATATGTATGCATACATGCATATATATGTTGACCAATTAGATTATATTCTGAGTAAAATGTTATCAGTGGACCCTGTAATTAAAGATGCCAGCCTCCTGATTTGACATCTTTACCAGTCTCACAGTGCCTATATGTCCATATACAGTATGTGTCCGTATCAACAGCTGCTCAAAGATTTTAAGCCAAGTGTGGAAGGGCTGGGATTGGTTAGGAAAAATACTAAAAATGACAGTGATTACAGTGTAAAATGTATAGCCTGCAATTACACAATATGAATTTTTTTATAACAGATGTCATGTGAAATTAGGTCAAGGTGGCATAGCAGCCTATTTTGAAACTACGCAGTAATGAACTTCTGTCTACAAAAATCCCACATGGATTTTTAGCTCAACTGGACATTGAACCACAAAAGGCGGTTTCCTAAACTAGATCACATATACAATAGGTTTCCTGTATATCTCAACACAGAACAAACACGATGCATAGCTCAACTAACAAAGGAGATGGCCATGCTTTTGGAGTCTTACCTGGGTTCGTCCCATCGTATCTGGCCCATGATGCCTTCCATCCACATCAGGTTTTCACGCACCACTGAGAAAAACTGCACCTTGTCGGTCACTGAGGTGACCTGGACGCGACTGGCCTCACAGGAGCTCAGCAGCTCCTTCCATGCCTCCATCACTTCCTGCTCTTTGACCATGATGGCCTCGGCCTTCTCCCCAGCATAGATGGTCCTCAGCTGGGCAGCGTTCTCCTGCAGCTGCCTTACCTGCACCGAGACAGGATGATGTTAGTGGCTTCATCACACTTTAATCAGTGTCAGTATAGTTAGTGTGGCAGACTGGTTGTGTTTTTACAGAATAAGAATATACTCATGAAGCAATTATTTTTATATGTAGTCACAAATTCTTCCTTTGCAGTGACCTCTAGAGGTCTGTGGCCTCAAAAACACCGCCAGACTCTGTATATCTTCTTTTCGGGTTCTCTTTCTTCTCTTTTCAGTTTAAGTAACACAATTATGAGAAACCCACGTTAATATGCCTGGCTTACTCCGATATTAAATGGGTCACATGCCACGGGTTGTGGCATGGAAACATCTTTTACTTTTGATTTTTGCCTCGGACTCAGACTCACAGAAGGTTATGGGTACATTTTCATTAAAAAAAAAACATAGCAGCGAGCAGTACTTACTATTACTATTACTAATGAGATCATCATTTCTTTACCCTGTAATACAAGTAACTTCTGTCAAATAGGGAGGGGGTAGCTGGCAGTGGCACCTTTTCATACTTTTTTACTGGTGGACTGATTTATCTGTTGGCAGGAGACCTCAGGTGGACTGGAGTATTCTGTTAACTGGTTTATTCATGGAAACTGGGAGACTCAATCACAGGGTATCAAAGGTTTAACCCGAATAAGACCTTACCCGGAATATGGCCAGTAGCATAGCAATAGTTACTCCGTGCATGTAAACGTAGCCAATGATACAGTTTGTGTCGGAAATGAGTATGATAAAATTACATGTCCACTCCATCAATAGCAAGTACACTGTGTGATGGGTAGTGCTCACCTGTGTGACTAGCAGTTGAAGGGCATGCTCAAAGGAGTGCATGAGTCTCTGCAGGGTGGCTGGATTGGCGATGCTGGCTTGGCACGCCCTCACCTCAGGCAGCTGCCTCATCTTCCCTGCGATCTGAGCCAAGACCTACAACACAGGACATCATCACGGGAACTTTTAAAATAGAAGCCACATGTAATGGCTAGACAGTCTACATTTATAACAACAATGAAGAACATAGGGCAATCGAATTAGAGACTGATATTAGTTGTGACTGTACCTCTTTACAGTCAGTGAAGAACTTGTGCAGCTGGTGCGACGCTGCCAGCATCTGCCTGCGGGTCTCCATCAGCTCCAGAAGGTCGGCCCAGGACTCGTTCAGCCCGTCCTTCCACTCAGCAATGGTGGCTGCATCTGTGTGGCCACAGTCAATCATCTCGTTCACCATTTTATTCACCTGCTCCATCCGCTGCTGGCCGATGCTGTTGGTTTCTGAGGAAAACTTGGTGAACTTCTCCTGAAGCACCTGGAATGCAGAAACCACACAAGACTATAGGCCATCTATAGACAGGAAGAATGACTACAAGACACATATTCCATTTTGGGGCTAATTGCTTATAAACCACCAACAGATCATTTTGACCAGCAACAGAGTTCAACTAGGCGCTCGAGTGAGTGCAATATTTCCAAACAGAAGTCATCAGGTGCTCTTGGAACTATGAATAAAGAGTAGGTCCCAGGCACTCAAATTGACCCTTTTTGTGTTTTCAAATGTTTACTTTGTTTGAATGAAGCCCACAGCAACATCCCCCCTTCCACGACTTTTATTAAAAGAGTATTACTCTATTTTTGAGACCAAACACTATAAGCATTTGTACCTAACTCAACCCAAAGATTTAAAAAAATACCAAGGTATTTGGTATGTGCATAAACATATCAAACTAAATCTTTTAAAATTCCTTTATTTTCTTTAAACTTATCTTCATGTAGCAAAACACTAATCAGAAACAAAAAGTTGCTTGGCTTATAGCCACAATTTAAGTCTGTGCAAATTTTTAAGCTATAGAAATGTTCCTATTCAGGCCAGTATGTTACTGTAAAATGATTTCTTAAGTTGACAGTATTGTTATACATGCTTTACATTGATTCTTTAAGACTAGCATGCCGTCATTGGCTGGGTCCCTGAGCAAGACTAAATATGACCCAAAGTGTAAAACCAAACAGATTGTAGCAGCTGATTATTAATCTTTGCATTCAGAGCTTTAAAATGGTGATAAAGTATTTTGTTTTAACTACTGAATCCAAAAAAGTGAAATGATCATTGGTTCATGGCGTTTGGTCACAAATTACCCAAATTTGGATCCCAGACTGAAGAAGTTTAAGATTCCCTGCAATTGGCGTAAGCAGCTATAAATGACTGACCGTGACATCCTCCAGGTCTTGGCCCAGCTCAGTGGAGCTGGCCACCGCCTCGCGCTCGGTGATCCACTTCTCTAACTCTTCCACCTCCTTGTTGAGCTGATAGAGCCAGTACTGCTGCTCCAGCTTGGTCTTCCTGTGCTCCACCATGTCCTTCAGAGACACATACAGCCGGTCTATGTGGGACTGTTGCTTGGTGATCTGCTCACTGTTTCAAATAGAGAGAAACACAGTGAAACAAAACGTAACGTGAACGTTACTATCTTGAACTCCACTCTCAGGGAGCAACCTGTCATGGTGTTTCATACCTCAGGGACTCCTCTACGATACTCTTCTATCTAGGGTCACCTACTGTATATCTGTGCCAGAGGTTGTGTTTTGTTAGTCTGTTGTGTTTGTGCCCATGGGGTCCCTTCACTGGTCTACAATGTGTATATTGCAGGATAAGACATGCTGCTTTGTGGGTGCATGTATAAGGGTGGGTCAGGCCACACCTTTCTGGGTGTGCCAGTTCCAGTAGGCGCTGGCATTGCTGGGATAGCATGCCTACTGTCTCTGCATACGTCTCCACCGTTTGCTCCAGGGCCAGGTGGCCCTTCAGCAGCTGCAGGGTGCTTGCCTCATCCTGCAAAACATCGGAATTATATTAGGCTTTTAGCCTCATATGTCCACATACCACATATATGCCAACAAATGTCTATATGAATGCCAATCTTGCCCGTACCGTGCCTTTCTCCTCATTGACGAGATGTAGCTTCTGACCTGACAGCCAAGACTCCACCTTAGCCGCCTCACTGTAGTACTGCTGAGCCTGCAGCACAGCGTCCAGCATTACCGACCTCCTCTCCACCTCCAACCGCAACACCTCCCACAGCTGACGCACATGCCCCGCCCCTTCACGAACAAAGTCCACCTCAGGAGTCCGCAGCGAAGCGATGATCCCCGCCCGGTCCAGGACCTCCTCCACTCGTGCCCGCCGCCCCGTCAGCTCCCTCTGGAGTGTCTGAAGGACCAATCAGAGGCATCGTTTAGGGTTGAGTGGGCTGAGGTCACATTTCAGCTGACCACAAATAAATACTTGATATTGATAATTGTGGTGGTAGTGGGGTAATAATAACACGTAATCTCGGACACTCACCTGGTTCTTTTTCACATGCTGCTGTACACTCTGGAGGTTATTCCCATATTCCTTAGAGGAGGCCAGGGGAAGCCGCTCCTGAATCCACAGCTATGAAAGAGATCAAGGTCAGGCAATTTTTCACAATATGTATCTATCTACATGGAAGCCATTGTAATGTATTCATTACAATCTTTTTCATTCTGATTACTTAAAAGTATATACATGGATAAATGATACTGATACATATGTTGGCCATAAGATACTAACAATGACTGATGTACATAAAGGAATTAAAAGGGAGTTACATTGATGTATGGGATAGAGAAAGGGTGAGAGTAAAGGATGGGAAGCTCAGAGAAAGGGCGTGTCACTCACTATCTCATCCTCCAGGTCCTGGGCGACTTGGTGCATCTCTTTGGAAGCCAGCAGGATGCGGCGTCTCTCCTTCAGGGGCTCAATGAGGCGGACGATGCGGGTCTCTACCACGCCTGACTGCTCGCCGCCTTCCCTGTCGCCTGCCATCAGCCCTCGCTGGGGTAGGCAGACCCCCTGCAAGCTTCCCAGCTCTCCAATATCCTTATAAAAGTCCCCTATCTGAGACTCCATGGTCTGTGCCGGAGGGAAGGGGAAGGTCAGATGAGGGATGGCCAAACACACATTTCGATGTTATGTAATGAGTTGCCTCGCTTTAAGAACAAAGCATATGGTGCATTCTTTAATGCCAATGAACCTCGTGTGTAAAAACATGCCAAAACAATGGGTTCTGTGGACACACTTTAGGGCTGAGGAAGATTACATAAACTACAATGAGTTGAAGTATATGTCAAACACATGGCCTCTATCAAGGCAGATTGGAGTTTTAGTTATACAAACATTTCTCGGAGGCAGGAGAGGAGGTAGCTAATATTATGAAGCCTAACGTTCTTGACAGTAGCTGAAAAATGCAATCTATCCATTACTAGCTAGTTAGCCTAGCTGACCATCCAAGTTCAAATGAGCCATACTAGCCTATAGCTATCTAGGTAAGCTAGTTAGCTATAGCTTGCTGACCGTCCAAGATCCTGAATACCATGGTCATAAATGAATGAAAAAATAAGTCATTGCATTTATATTTTTATTTATATTTTGACCAGACTTCTTTCTTTGCCATTCAAGTTTGCCAGTTAGCTTACTTGTGCTCTGAAAAACTGTTTCTTTGGCTCCGCCCACTGAGGTTTAACTCAACCAATATGATTATTTCTGCCTCGACAGCAGCTCTGCCTCTGAGAAATGTTTGTAGGCCTATAACTAAAACAACCATCTGCTATATCAAGACGAAAGGAAAAATTCACATAGGAAGGGATCGTTTGGGTTTCAGTAACACTGATTCAGTGCAATGTATGGTGCAAACAACTTCCTGAGAGACAACTGCCAAAGATAGCTCCAAGTCTCTACTCTTGAGAGCCTTGAGATTTACCTGGAATTTCTGGAGTTTCTCATTGAAGGTGGGCAGATGGTGTGCCTCTTCCAGCTGGGGGGGCTGCTGCTCCAGGTGGGAGAGCTGGTTGTCCAGGTCCGAGTAGCTCTTCATCGCCGGCTCAGGCTTGTTGTTTTCAAAAAGCTGGCGGGCCTTGGCCTTGGTCGTGCTCTCCAGGTCGGACCAGCACTCCCTGATCTCCTCTAGTTTCTGCTGCACAACTGAGCGCAACTCTGGCTTCTCCTGGATCAGCTCCTGACCCTCCTGGAGAAACAGAGTTGGGATGAGGAAAATGAATGAGCAAGCTGTTCAATTTCCCATTTGGGGATAATTCAAGATGCATTTCAATGTTAATGTCAAAACACTGCATAAGGGTGAGATAGTGAGATAGTAAGTCACTATCACTGTGTTTTCAGTAGTGTTAACAAACTTACCCTATTCAAAAATTACATTTATTCTTGGACCATCATATTTCTTGGCTGAGTGACTTTATGCTTCCTACATGTACACTCCTTTAATGTCAGCTTTTGCTTCAAGGGATGTTTCTTATGGGCTGAAATGATTGTTGCCTCATTTAGTAATATTAATATCACAAATCTGTGAATTGTCTACAGGGCTGTCCACCATTTTAGATTTCAAGCATACTGAAAATGTACTTTGATGTCCATCACAATGCTTTTTTAGATAGTTTGGCTATCTTTTATCAAACACCTTTATGGTATTTAAAGAAAAAGCTATAGGTGCTAGAGAACACAGCCCTTTGAAGTCACCAGACGCATCCCTAAACACGTCACTTTATCCTAGACCATACAAACACAAATTAGAGAACACATTTCAAGCACCCCCTTTTTCACATGCAGTGGATATTTTCTCAATGCATGCATACCAATATTTCAGAAGAGGACTGTGACAAGTGCCAGAAAGTGAGCAGACGAATTCACGGTTTTGTCCTCAGAATAACAGTTAGCTAGTAGGGACAACACAGCTCAATGCCAAGGCTGGAGCCCCCTGCTTGCATAGAGGCAGGTGTATGGAGCAAAGCTTGGCCTCAGGCTGACCTAAAAATCATGCATGGAAAGTCTAATAAACCCCTGTTCTGTCCAATGCCTGTGCTCTTCTTCCCCCCTCTAAATCTTGGGCTTTGTTCATGATGTGAGCTGGATGAGGAGATGCAGAGAGATCAAAGCTTGTGGCATTTTCCTTTGTGTCGATGAAGCTCTCGGTGGCCGCTTTCCAATTCCCTGAAATAGAATCTTCCCAGTCTCCTCCCATATTTAGACTTAGTTGGAGGTATTTTCCTAGTATGACAAGCTTTCGTATTCGACATTTCTATTGGACATCTAGCTCACGGAGGCCCATTTAATGTTAGCCATAGTGTAGACCTTCAGGACAGATGTCTAACAGTCTCTGATAATGTCACAGATTTTGTCAAATTTTAAGAAATAGGCATCTTATTCACCACATGTTTGTGCTGTATATGATAATGAATTATGTTTTCATCATTTACTATAGCTTGCATTGGAACAATAACTGTGCCTATATGACAGATTTTATCTTCTAAATCCTGCTTCTCTGCTTTATCTTTCACAGAGAGCTGGACCTATCCTGTGGCTTTCATAATGCAGTGCTGCATTCCTCCTCTTGGCACAGGCTCTCTGCTTAACTGCTGCTAGCGCTCACTCTCTCACATCCCTCTCTCACTCCTATCTTTCTTCAGCCTCTCTCTTCCGCTCATAATGCAGAGCCAGCAGAAAGCAGGTCTCTCTCTCTATCTCTCTCCTCTCTCTTGGCTTTACTGACACACAGGGAGAGGGAGAGGGAAAGAAATCAGAGAGGGGGTGGAGAGAGGAAAGGAGAAAGGCAGAGTAAAGAAATAAGGGAAGAAAAAGGAAAAATAATCAAAGGTTTATGGAACAGAAATCAGGCTGCGGGTGTGCTGGCTGTGCTAGAGCATGGGCACAGTTGGATCCAAAGGACATCAGTGAAGGGAATATTCCAGGTAGCCATGGCTGACATAGTGCGATATTTCAATGGCTACCACATAAGAATCACACTATTATAGTAGCATCGTGTCGTCAAATTCTGCAGGCTTGCTCGTATTGCTGATACAGCATAGTGAAATGGTGGGTGGCATTAAACGGCTTGTTTTATACTGTTGGCACAAACATGAATGCATTCACAGCCATGCATAAAAGTAACAGCATGCAACTTGCGCCATCATCTACATAATGCTTATACTAATGGTGAATCCACAAAATATCTTTTAACATCCTTGAAGAGGCGGTAAAACCTACATTATATTCAGACATCCAAATTCACTGGCTAACAGGCATAATGCTGAAAATATGTTATCACTGGACCAAGATTCCAGCTTCCTAGCTTGATGCCATTTTGTCAGTTCAGCTCATCCTACAATGCAACACTAACAAACATGTAATAATGTAACAACTTTGAGAGCTTGTGCCATGATTTCCAATTTTTTGATTTTCCCTCTTGATGAAAACAAGACTGTGGACTAGACAAAATGTTTCAAGAAACATTACTATTCACTTTTGAATAAGCTTTGGGACGCTATTTAAGTGTACTTTCATAATATCATTGTCTTTTGTATGAGGTTCCACTCTATTTCCAAAATGCATAGGCTAAATAAGGTCATTTACAAACGTTGGCCTATGGCTGAACTTATTGTCAGGTTCTTCAAACCATTTACTGACTACTTGTTGATAGGAGTATTTTCCTTGTTGAAAACACCATTCCCATCAATAAATAAATGCATTATCCATTAAGGCAGTGATTTTGACATTTTCTCTTGGTACTCATATTTTCAAATTTTATTTTATCATGACCCAAACTGGTTTTGTGGGCTATTGTGTAGGTTAACATAAAAAACTCTACCCTGTTTTTAGGCTCTTACTGTAACCTACCAGACTAATGTTTTACTCAGCCTACATTATGGGACTTGGAAAGGTTAAGAAAACATATTGTAGCTAGAAGATTAATGCAAAAATTGCTCAGTCAAAAGAAATTTGGTTGATGAAACCACCATACCATTTGGGGATGCAGTTTAATCTTTTTGGATATCAACAGAGTTTTTAACAAAACACATTATCAAAATGTTGGTAATTTGTCTTTGGGATGATTGATTTCCTCTCAGCAAATGCACCAAACAGCAGCATCATTTAGATTTAGACTATTTGGATTTAGACAATTTGTTCATCTTGACATACAGTATAAAAAAACATCTAAACAAAGGAAAAATATCAAGATGACAAGCAACATGCATCAGAATGGATAATAACATACAATAAATAACAGCAAAAATTTTACAACAAAAACAACAAGTAAGGAAAATATGGTACATGTAGATTGAAGTAGACCTAATGCGGATAGTGAAATTAATTGGTTAAGTGAGAGTATGGTAGTGAGTCAGATGGTGTGTGTGGGTGTGTGTGTGTGTGTGTGTGTGTGTGTGTGTGTGTGTGTGTGTGTTTTTTCAAAGAGAGAAAGAGAGGCAATCTGTGTGTTGTTATACTGCAGTTTGATCAGTTTGATTCATCACACTGGTCCTATTTGAAATTTCTATTTCTATTTCTCAATCGGACAACTAATAGAAGAAGAACTGACAGCAAGTGGTGCAAAATCTGGGGAGGTGCAGGTTGCTGGAGTCTCTGGTGTGAATTAAACTGAAAGTATATTTTGCAGGGCAACAGAGGGGATTCTGGTTGATAGTAAAAATACATGTTTCATATATGTTTATGACAGAATATTAAGTGGACAAAAGAGTGGTACTGAATCTTCAGTCCAGCAGCTAAAAGTGGAGAATGGTAGTAAATGTGGCAGCCAATGCAATACTATAGTATGTGAGGAATGGGTACATTATACTATAATGCAGTGTTAAAGGCTTGTGTTGAACCAAGGTGCTGATTTTACTGATGATACCATTAGACTTTGTCACTTTGTGGCAAACAAGATGAGTATTAAATCTGGCTGATAAACCTTGGCTAATTTCATTTGTTTTGTTGTTTTGTTGCGGATAAATGGGTATTCATTGGAGTATCTCTTGCTTTTTGTGCCATGAAAATGATAAAGTTAAATTTTTTACATTTACGTTTCTGTAGTTGGAACCATTTGGACATTTTTTTTCTAAACCAGCATTTGCCTCAGCTAAGTGAGGAGAATTTTTTATGTGATAAGCTCAAGTTGGAATCGTCAGCAAAAACAACAGGAAGCATTGATGACGATGCAGCAGCTTAGTCACTGATGTAGACCAGGAACAGCAGTGCAGGCCGGCAGGTTGCCCTATCCAGTGTCCATTTGCAACTACAAATGGTTGAGAATGGAATTGCTGAGCTCTTTGTATGTTTCTCCATGACAGAATCACCAGGATGTCATACGTTAATAGTTATGCAACATCTCTCACCACTACAGAGCTAAAACTTTTTTTTTTTTTATTGTTGCAGGACCTTACATTGGTGTTACCTTTATTTTTATCATATCCTGTACATGCATAAACAATCAACTGTCACGTATTGGTTCTAGAGTACTTATAAATCATTGCTGTCCTGGAAACACTTTTCATTTCCAGGTTTACTTATTAAATTTTATACTGTCACAACAGCTAATCTTGTCCCCATTTGTTGAGCAAGTCACTAGTACAAAACTAGACCACTGAAAATTAATTGTGTGATGTTAAAAATGGATAGTGAAATCCGTTTTTTATGAATTCCTGAGGGGGTTTTGGAGATACAAGATACAAGGACACCAAGAAAATATAATGTTCAGTAACACAGAGATAATGTTGGGGAATGTTACTTTTTAGTGTCAATTTGGCTGTCATTTGTGTGATTTGATTGTCCTGAGTGGCCTAAGTAAATAATGTCCCAGTTGACCAGTTTCCAAAATTGTTGTGCAGTTAGTGCAATTACTTATGCAATGACATTACAAACCTGGTGAATGAAGTGGACAGGAAAAACTGCATCTTTCACTGTCAGCCCAGTAATGGGGTAATGTGTAACCAAGTAACGAGTTAACGCAGATATTTTTTAATGGTAACACCTAACTTATTCCATTAGTTTTCAATTAATGCAATCCAATCCAATTTTGTTAATATTATACCTAAAATCTTGTAAGCCTACCATCAATTTCTGCTTCATTTAAACCAATTGTCATATCATGCTACTGCTATTAAAACAATAACATGCAAAGGTTACAGCTTAATGCAATTTCTTTGCATTACATTGCATTAATTCCTACAACTGCAACAGCGTAACCATTTCCTGAGGGCTTTTAGTTTTTGGTAACTCCAACGAAATGTCCAAATTGCTATAAAACAACTTGCTACAAAACAACTTGCTACAAAACAACTTGTAAGAATGCAGATATTTGTACTTCACAAAGCGAAGATACCAATATTGTCAAAGATTACCAGCAAGATCACAAAATCCTCAATTAGATGTGACCTAATTAAGGATTTGGCTATTTTAATGGCAACGTGGGCCATCAAACACTACAAAGGGCTACAAAGGGCTGGTAAGTGCATGTACCACTCACCCACAAGTCATACATGATGTAACATGCTTCTTATTAACAGGATATTGTTACCAATACATTAACAAGATCTGGGAGCCTCACATCATACCTGTGTTACTCTCTGACTGAGAAGATTGGATATATAGCATTCCTATAGCTGGATCACATTTGAAAAAATGAAAATACTAGCATGAGCCTTTAAAGCTACTATATGTAGTTTATAGCGGCCTCTAGAGTTTACTAGTTGTATTTTTTAACTGTCGCAAAGCTTGTTGCTGAGGGACTTTTATTCTGAAGAGCGCATTCAGATGCAGCGGCTCGACGCTCTCCTTTTCGGTGCTCTTTATGTGTGTTTTTGTTTATATATCTGTTCGCCTATGTTAAGTTTAGTCGTGCGAATCACACCCACACCCATCTTCTGATCATAGGATTACAGCGTCATCAGGACGCGTGAATTTCTGCACTTACACAATATACCGGAGGACATAGCCAGGACACCGGGCTCTCCGTGGATTGTTGTCTGCTCCGGCAGGCGGAGGGGGCGGAGGAGACACAGGAAGCAAAAGCGTGGATGCCGGTCTGGCCTACTTGCTAGGCTAAGACAACCACACAATCCACCGCTACCCAGCATTTTTCTCACCAACGCCAGATCCATCACCAACAAAATGGACGAATTGAATCTACA